>CM074080.1:510882-638382 GCA_037178815.1 Barbatula barbatula | reverse complement strand
GTATGAAGGGTATAAATATGATCTGATGTGCGGTATTTTGGTTGGAAACCGATTTGGCATTTTCTCAGAATGTTTCTGTCATTTAGAAAGTTGGTGAGTCTGCTGTTTAGGATGTTACAGAAGAGTTTACCTAAGTTGCTGTTTACGCATATTCCGCGGTAGTTATTTGGGTCGAATTTGTCTCCGCTTTTATGGATTGGGGTAATAAGACCTCGGTTCCAGATGCTGGGGAATATACCTGTATTAAGGATGGTGTTTAACAGTTTGAGGATGGCATGTTTGAATTTTTGGTCCGTGTTTTTAATCATCTCATTAAGAATGCCATCAATTCCGCTTGCTTTTCTGGATTTAAGTTTGCATATATTATCGCATAGTTCCTCTAGTGTAATTTGGTAATCTAAAGGGTTTTGGTAATCTTTAATAGTTGATTCTAGGGTGCTTAGTTTGTCTTCAAGGGTAGTTTGTTCGTGGTTGTTGTTTATATTACTAAAGAGGTTAGAGAAGTGGTTTATCCACACATCTCTGTTCTGAATGGGTAGTTCTTCATGGTGAGATTTATTAAGTGCGTTCCAATGTTCCCAGAAGCGGTTAGTTTCTAGAGATTGTTCAATTGCTCTTAGCTGATTTTGTATATCTTGTTTCTTTTTTGTCCTTAGGGTGTCTTTATATTCTTTAAGTTTTTCATGGTAGAGTTGGCGTGTGTTTACATTATCCGCATCTCTGTGTTTCTGATTTGACAGAATTCGTACTTCTTTTCTAAGGTTTTTACACTCATTGTCGAACCATTTCTCATTGGCAGGTCTCTTTTTTGTTTTCGTATTTGTTGATTTTAGGTTGGCTAGTGTTGCAGATATTGTAAATATATTGTTCATTCTGTCTACTGCTAAGTTTACGCCTTCGTTATTGTGTGGAAATGGCGTATCTAGGAATTTATTAAGTAGGTTTTGAATTTTTGGTTCACATATTACGCTTTGGTATATATCTTCACTATTTTGTTTCCATCTGTATGCGTGTTTAAGGCTATGGAGTTGAGTTTGATTTGGTGCCTCAGTGTTAGGTTTAGATCTGTTTAGGTAAAGAGTAATTTTACTGTGGTCTGATAAGGGGGTTAGTGTGCTAACTGTAAACGCTCTGAGAGAATTTGGATTTAGATCGGTGATGAAGTAGTCTACTGAACTGTTACCCATCTTGGAACTATAAGTATACCTACCATATGAGTCTCCTCGCAGTCTGCCATTGACTATGTACAGACCCAGTGTACGACACAGATGGAGAAGTTGTAATCCGTTTTTGTTTGTAGTTTTGTCATAGTTGAGTCTTTTTGTTTGGGTAGGTGGAGGAAAGACGTCTGCTCCTGGAATGTGTTTGTCTCCCTGGGAGTGAAGTGTGTCTGATTCTTCACCGGTCCTGGCATTCAGGTCACCGCAGATCAGAACATTGCCCTGTGACTGGAAGTAGTTGATTTCTCCTTCTAGGGTTGTGAAGCTGTCTTCGATGAAGTACGGTGACTCTGCAGGCGGGATGTAGGTTGCACACAGGAAGATATTTTTCTCTGTAGAAGTAAGGGACTTGTTTATTTCCAACCATGTATAGAACAGGCCCGTTTTAATAGTTTTTATTGAGTGGGCGAGATCGGACTTATGCCAGATCAGCATTCCGCCTGAGTCTCTGCCTTGTGTGACTCCCGGTAGTTTGGTGGACGGGAGGATGAATTCTCTGTAGTTTGTAGGGCGACCCGTGGGTCTGTCTCCTCTGTTCCATGTCTCCTGTAGGATGATAATGTCTGAGTTTTTGGTTTCTGAGGTAAAGTCTATGTTTTTGCTTTTTAGACCAAAAGCAGATGACCTCAGGCCTTGAATATTCCAACATGATATAGTAAATGCTTTGTTATCCATAAGGTGTTATTTAAATTAGCGGGTTTTGTCTTAAGACAGTAGGTGTGAACAGATCAGGTTCAGCATCTGGTGGATGTCTTTCAGCTCGGCTGTCGGAGCTTGTGCGGATGTTGGTGTGGGGTTTCTGCTCACTGTCTGGGCATAGCTGAGGCTGCCCGGGGTCTGCTGCGTGTGCTGGGTGATGGGTGTAGGCAGCAGGGATGATGTTCTCATCTGTTGACTGTTGCGATGGTAGGTGGGTGGTTGTGGTCTTTGGGTGTTTGTAGGTACTGTGTGGTTCATCCCTGTTCTAGGTGGATGCTGTCTTGCTCTGTTGTTTGAAGTTGTGGTGTTGGTGCTGCGGTTTAGAGTAACATCTTTTAGTCTCTTTGCAAAGACAGGGACAGTTGCTCTGTACAGGTGCACATGGTCATAAAGGCATGTGAGGTCCAGGGTAGGGTGATGTGCCAGGTGCACTTGAGTTTTTAGTGCGCAGGTTCTTGAGAGGGATGCATTTATTCGTTGAATTGTGTCTAAGTGGAAGTCTTTCCGTGGCAGCAGTGTGGACACTGTAATTTGAGCATTTGGGAAGGTGGATGTGGCTTTCTCGATCACTCTCTGTAGTGATGTGGCCACTCTTTCCTGTTGTGCTCTCAGGTCGTTTGTGCCAGTGTGGATTATTATGTGTTTCGGTGATCCTAGTTTTTCCTTGTTTAGCAGCTTTAGGGCGCTGTGAGTATTTGGGCACCAGAGTTTGGACACCCTGTGTTTAGGGAAGAGCTTCTTTTCATCTATAAACTTCCCATTTGAGTCTATTAGAAGGACAACGTCTGGTTTTGGTGTGTCACCTATGGGTGTTGGGGCGTTGCCTGATTCTTCGGTTGGTTGTGTGCTGGGTATGGGGCTTGGTGGGGGAAGAAGGTTTTGGCTGGGTTGTTCCACTGGGTTTTGAGGGCTGTGGTCAGTTTGAGTGGTGACCTGTTGTAGTGGGTCCTTGGTGGAGTTGAGGTCTTTGGAGAAGGTATCTTTTACTTTCTTCATTTCACCTATCTCCTCCCTTAGAGCAGTTAACTGTGCCCAGTGACTCTCTGTCTGCTGTGAGAGCTGGGATTCCAGTGATGCCAGCTGAACATTTAGTCTCTCCCTCTCTTGCTGCAGCTCTTTGACATTGGCCTGCAGTAAATACAGTTCTTTCTTGGTGTTGTCTTTTTCTTTTTGTTTGGCTGTGGGGGTGTTGCTGGTTTGTTCTTTACTTTGTGTTGTTTGCAGAGAAAGAGTTATTTCTCTGAGCTGTACCAGCTCCCCCTCCAGGGCTGTGAATCTCTCTCTCATATCCATACAGTAGCAGTGTGAATGGGTGTCGTTAGTTTGTTCTGTGTTGGGGGGGTCTTTCTTCTCCAGCTGCTTGTCTGAAGCTGGGGTTGTATCTGGTTCTTCTGGAGTGGTGGGTTGCTCATTGTTGGGTTCTAGATGAGACCTTTCCTTGATCCTCTGGAAGTTTTCTTCAAATAGTCCTTGGAGGCTTTTCACAACCACTATCCCCGTTGTTTTGTATATGTTAGCGTTGATAGTTGTTATGTCATCCTCATTTTTTATTTTTAGCTGGAAACCCCCACAGATGCCTTTTCTTTCGGCATTTGGGAATTCCGAGATGATGGCTTTGTGCCATGTATGAGGTCGGCTGGTGTAGAAAATCAAATTGCTGGTGCTGCCATCTTTATGAAGGTCCGCAAATAAGGTCTCTGGGTTTTCTATAAGTTTCTTGTTTTTGAAGACTTTCCGTGCTGTGTCATTTGAAATCTCCTTTGGGTAGAGTAGGGGAATGGCCTTAACGCATTGGAGTTGGGCAGCCATAGTCATATGGGCCATTTGCACCTGTGTGGGTGTTGGTTGGGGATCTCCTTTTGTTTAGGTCCAGTCGCTTTCTCACCTTCCAAATCACCCGTTTAAGGCGTTGATAATGCAGTAAAGCAGGTTTGGTATCTTCAGTAACACTGTTGTCTTCGGGTCCCTGGCAACAGATATTCCTTGACCTTTTTTGTCTGATTTTGGCTTATTTGTATTGATGGATTCTTTGGTGAGATGCTCTTCTTGGTGTCCTTTTCAGGAGTAATTTCAGGAGTTTTTGTTAAAAGGAGGTTTAGTCCAAGGTTAAGTTATTTCTATAACTGTAGTCTTGTGTATGTCTCCTTGTAGAAATATCCAAGGAACCTTGAGTTGATCCAGTAATAATGTGAATTTGTTGCAGGAGCTCAGATGTGTATGTCGTCTCTCTCTGGTCTCTCTCTCTCTCAGGAGTTTTTGTTAAATTTCAGGAGTTTTTGTTAAAATGAGTTTTAGTCCAAGGTTAAGTTATTCCTATAACTGTAGTCTTGTGTATGTCTCCTTGTAGAAATATCCAAGGAATCTTGAGTTAATCCAGTTGTTTGTAACTTTGTTGCAGGAGCTCAGATGTGTATGTCCTCTCTCTCTGTCTCTCTCTCTCTCTCTCTCTCTCTCTCTCTCTCTCTCTCTCTCTCTCTCTCTCTCTCTCTCTCTCTCTCTCTCTCTCTCTCTCTCTCTCTCTCTCTCTCTCTCTCTCTCTCTCTCTCTCTCTCTCTCTCTCTCTCTCTCTCTCTCTCTCTCTCTCTCTCTCTCTCTCTCTCTCTCTCTCTCTCTCTCTCTCTCTCTCTCTCTCTCTCTCTCTCTCTCTCTCTCTCTCTCTCTCTCTCTCTCTCTCTCTCTCTCTCTCTCTCTCTCTCTCTCTCTCTCTCTCTCTCTCTCTCTCTCTCTCTCTCTCTCTCTCTCTCTCTCTCTCTCTCTCTCTCTCTCTCTCTCTCTCTCTCTCTCTCTCTCTCTCTCTCTCTCTCTCTCTCTCTCTCTCTCTCTCTCTCTCTCTCTCTCTCTCTCTCTCTCTCTCTCTCTCTCTCTCTCTCTCTCTCTCTCTCTCTCTCTCTCTCTCTCTCTCTCTCTCTCTCTCTCTCTCTCTCTCTCTCTCTCTCTCTCTCTCTCTCTCTCTCTCTCTCTCTCTCTCTCTCTCTCTCTCTCTCTCTCTCTCTATTAATAATTTTTTTCCCCCCCCCCCTGTGTGTGTGTGTGTGTGTGTGTGCAGATCTAGTTCTCAGTAAATAGTGGTGGCATCTTTCTTCTGGAGTTAAAGGAACACATTTGGAGTTACAGTAATGTGTGTGCACGTTTGGCTGCTTCTGAATGTATTTTACTGGAATCTCTATAAACTCGCTGCTCTCCATCATCAGCTCATGTGGTTTCAGTTCTGACATTACCAGCAACACAGAAGAAAAAACACTTGCATCTGTACAATAACCATCAGCTTCTGCATCAATGTGTGTTTAGACAGAGACGTTTCTTAGTTCATTCGATGGAGCTCTCACTTGTGTTTCATTTGAGTCTCGATATTTGAGTCACGAGAAATATGAACGAAAATGAAATAAGTGAAATAAGTCATGAGGATGCTCTGTTAACAAATTCCCAGAGAGCAAAAATCCAGTACGGTTGTAAAATAAATTGGAAACGTTGGTGTTAAAAATCATTGCTTGGCAAATTCTAATACGTTAAATATTCAGCTGCGTATTGTAATATTCAAACTGTGTATTAATAACAAGAGGGTTTTAATCGTTGAGGTCATCAGCTCCCGCTTTGGTCACATGACCACAGTTAGTCATGATGTGCATGTATACGCGGGTCCATACGTCCCTGTGACCCCCGCACACCCAACACGACACATCTCAGTTTGACCTCTCTGATGAAGCTTGTGGGTTTTGCGGTTTGTGCGCCGATGACTTCATTGCACAACAACAACAACAACGTTCCAAATATGACATAAGGGAGTAAAATAATGAAGCTTTGACTGCGGCTGCGGCACACGCGCGTGCCAGAAATAGAAGCACCGAGTGGCTTTCAGTAAGTGCGTTTTTAAAGGTCCACGGCCATCTGCAAAGACCCCACAACAACAACAGCCCAGATCAGATGAGTTTCAATGCACTAGATCTTTGTAATGTCTTCATTATTACTCCCAGACACGAGTGAGATTGAATGGAGAGCAAGTGTCTATTTCTCATGAGAAATCTTCTAATATTTCACCTCTACAATCTACATCCATTAAACCTCCAGACTCTTCATGTGTGTGAACAGTCTCTCGTTTGATTGTCATTTTTCCAGGAGACACGTCTGAGACGAAGTTGAGACACAACTAAGAACTCTTTTTTTCTAGAGCGGTTTTAGACTGTCCGTCTCTACGGGTTGAGCATGTTGACAAGTTTAGTAAAGTAACGCTTGTTCTCAGAATTAATCTACAGGCACTTTATAGTTTGCGGATGTGTACCGGAAGTTCAATTGGGTGTCACAAAAGTGCACATGCGCAGTAACGTTTGTTTATGTAGTTAAGATGAAACCGTGTGTGTGTTTGTGCGTGTTTGAGTGTGTATGTGTGTGTGTGTGTGTGTGTGTGTGTGTGTGTCTCTTTTACTACATTAACTTGTCCACAGCAGGTACAGACCCACATTACAATCGCTCAAAAACAACATGTGTGAGTTTGAGAGTCACTGAACCAGTGAGAAAGTGATTTGGTCGGGATTGTAAACATAAGAGAGAGAGAGAGAGAGAGAGAGAGAGAGAGAGAGAGAGAGAGGGCTGTCAGGCTGAAAAGAGATGACTCACTCTGCTTCCCAAAACTCCCGCCCGCCCGCCTCCCCCC
The DNA here is from genome assembly GCA_037178815.1 of Barbatula barbatula. Taxonomy (NCBI): domain Eukaryota; kingdom Metazoa; phylum Chordata; class Actinopteri; order Cypriniformes; family Nemacheilidae; genus Barbatula; species Barbatula barbatula. The sequence goes on along the minus strand of CM074080.1, from coordinate 631,815 downwards.
ATTCTTCCCGCCTTACGGGAAATGGAATGTTTTCTGTCTCTCTCTGTCTCTCTCTCTCTCTCTCCTTCGACTTTGAGAAAAGATCTATGTGCAGTCCCGGGTCATGTGGTGGGCACGCATTAGTATGCAAGACAGTTGTCTCTCTCTCTCTCGCTGTGGGGGTCCTGGCCTCATCATTCAGCGGCTGTGAAGAAACGTGTGCACGCGTTTATTGCTGAGTTAGTATTAACTACAATTTAAGAAATAAAGTTGAGTTTATATTGAGATCTTGATCTTATCTTACGTGAGTTCAGTTTGAGAAGTTGTTGAGACGCGTGAAGCTCTCGGGGAGATTGTGAATGCCACAGTGAAGTGTTAAATGATAGTGTCGAGCAGCGGATCTTCAGAAGTGACGATGTCATAAATAATGTCACAGCGTCCGTCGGCTCTTTTGAAGTTTGGCCTGAAGTTTAATTGAATCCTTTCACAGAAAAGTGCACTTTAGACTTCAGACGGACGAGGAACGCTGGAAACTTCAGGGGATTTATGAGCGATGCGTTCAGCTGCAGCCAATGAGATCCCAGCGCTCACCACAACAGACAAACTGATCCCAGAACAGACACTGACTGAATTCAGCTCACGGGCCTATAGAGATATGTGTTCAATTTACACAACATGACAACACACAACAGAATACACAACATAACACAACAACACGATACACAACATGACACAACAACACAATACACACAACAGAATACACAACATGACACAACAACACGATACACACAACATGACAAGACACAACAACACAATACACACAACACAATACACAACATGACACAACAACACAATACACACGACAGAATACACAACATGACAAGACTCAACAACATATAACACAATTCACACGACATGACACAACAACACCATACACACAACACAATAAACAACATGACACAACAACACGATACACACAACAGAATACACAACATAACACAACAACACAATACACACAACACAATACACAACATGACACAACAACACGATACACACAACATGACAAGACACAACAACACAATACACACAACACAATACACAACATGACACAACAGAATACACGCCATGACACAACAACACATTACACACAACAGAATACACGCCATGACACAACAACACAATACACACAACATAACACAACAACACGATACACACAACATGACAAGACACAACAACACGATACACACAACACAATACACAACATGACACAACAGAATACACGCCATGACACAACAACACAATACACACAACAGAATACACGCCATGACACAACAACACAATACACACAACAGAATACACGCCATGACACAACAACACAATACACACAACAGAATACACAACATAACACAACAACACGATACACACAACAGAATACACAACATGACACAACAACACGATACACACAACAGAATACACAACATGACACAACAACACGATACACACAACAGAATACACGCCATGACACAACAACACGATACACACAACAGAATACACAACATGACACAACAGCACAATACACACAACACAATACACAACATGACACAACAGAATACACGCCATGACACAACAACACAATACACACAACAGAATACACGCCATGACACAACAACACAATACACACAACAGAATACACAACATAACACAACAACACAATACACACAACAGAATACACGCCATGACACAACAACACAATACACACAACAGAATACACGCCATGACACAAAAACACAATACACACGACAGAATACACAAAAGAATACACAACATAACACAACAACACGATACACACAACAGAATACACAACATGACACAACAACACAATACACACAACATGACAAGACACAACAACACAATACACACAACACAATACACAACATGACACAACAACACATTACACACGACAGAATACACAACATAACACAACAACACGATACACACAACATGACAAGACACAACAACACAATACACACAACACAATACACAACATGACACAACAGAATACACGCCATGACACAACAACACAATAAACACAACAGAATACACGCCATGACACAACAACACAATACATACAACAGAATACACAACATAACACAACAACACAATACACACAACAGAATACACGCCATGACACAACAACACAATACACACAACAGAATACACGCCATGACACAAAAACACATTACACACGACAGAATACACAACATAACACAACAACACGATACACACAACATGACAAGACACAACAACACAATACACACAACACAATACACAACATGACACAACAGAATACACGCCATGACACAACAACACAATACATACAACAGAATACACAACATAACACAACAACACAATACACACAACAGAATACACGCCATGACACAACAACACAATACACACAACATAATACACGCCATGACACAAAAACACAATACACACGACAGAATACACAACATAACACAACAACACGATACACACAACAGAATACACAACATGACACAACAACACGATACACACAACAGAATACACAACATGACACAACAACACGATACACACAACACAATACACAACATGACACAACAACACAATACACAACATGACACAACAACACGATACACACAACAGAATACACAACATACACAATACACACAACACAATACACAACATGACACAACAACACGATACACACGACATGACAAGACACAACAACATATAACACAAGACACACTACATGACACAATAATACGTAACACAACATGACTTGACAAGTCAACAACAGAACACATAACACCACACACAATACAATACAATGTACAACATGACACAACAATTCAACAACCACATCTCAATGTAACCCAACACAGAACACATAACACAGCACATAAAACAAGTCAACACACACCAGCACATGTAATCTGCTCAACACCCTGCAGTGAAACTCAACACATGTGTTTGTGTTTTTGTTTTCTAGTGACTGATCTTGTGACAGCTGTGGTTTGTCATCAGGTTAACCAGCGGTTTCTAGAGTCTACATGTTTGAGCAGATCATTCATGATGTTCATGTGTGAATGCCTTCTTGATATGGTACACAAAACGCACAACACGAGGAACCAGCTGTAGTGACATCTGCTTTCACTCTGACCTCAGTTCGACCTCAACAGTTCAGAGGTCACCGCAGTCGATACCTGCAGCTCTGCAGTCTGTAATTACACACACACACACCTGTGAGACGCCCCGCAGTCACACTTAACATTCTGTACCATAGCAACTGTTGCTATGGGAGAGTTCATCTCTGACCTGCAGACCCGTTTGTACACCATCTAAAGAGTGTGCGCATGAGTGTGTGTCGTTTAAGCAGATGTGAACGCTAATGTGATTTTCTTGAGGTTGCACATTTTCAAGCATTTAGGCACACGCGAGGAAACACAGCTGACAGCTGCGGTGTGTGTGCGCATGCGTTAATGCGCTGTGATGTGTTTCTCTCAGGCTGAAGTGCAGATGTGCAGATCTCAGCAGTCTCCGGTGTGTTTCTGTCTCTTTCTGTTCCCTCAGATGAACTCTCTGATGCTTCTGTGTCCAAGTCGGTCAGCGGTTTATGATGATGAAGCACTTTCACTGTAGATGATATCTGGAGTCCACACTTAAACCGCCGCGCGTGTCAAAACTCTTTAATAAACAAATGACGAAAATGCTGACGTGCATGTTATAGTCTTTATGTGTGTTTTCATTCTCTTCGTATGAAATGGCGTGACCGGTCATTGTTAACGTTAATATAATTATTATTTTGAGTTTTGAGGAATGTTTGATTTCTTGTGAACAGGTACGACTGGTGTGTCAGAAGATTTAGGCCTCATAAATCTCGTGAATTCCTCGTTTGGAAACTGACCCATATTTTCTTCTCATCTATCAGGTGTGTGTGAGCGGCGGGTGGGTCCCGGGCTGCGGTCGGGGCAGGTCAGATGATGTCATTGAGGGTTCATGTTTGTGTAAACCAGTGTTCAGGTGTAAACAACAAACAGGGCTGATGACACCAATTTATCTGCTTTATCAGTATTACAGCTTTTTCCAAATACTGTAGAAATACAAATGGTTTATTTGTACATCTGTCTTTTCCAGTACAAAAAAAGTGCAATGCTTTATACTAGATACACTATGACTTTATGTATTTGTGTCATGTAAGTTGCGTTTTTTTATAAACTTCACATGTGAGCTCTGAGATCAAATAAAATTCATAACATCTGATGCTTCTTTAAAAAGAAACCTCGTATTTAATCTCATATTTGTGTTCTCTAAAGAGATGTCAATGTCTCACGCGAGATCTTAAAATAAACGTAATATTTGTAATTTCTTATCTACAGCTATAGACTCATTTGTGTCTGATTGTATTTCATGTGTTTTCACAGAAACATCACAGATGAGATCTCTTGAACACCTCGATTGTCTCTCCTAGATATCAATGAAATCGAATGGCGAATCAAATGGAAACTTTCCCTTAAGTCTCTAAGTGCGTCTTCTCCCGAGAAACAGTCTGAAATGTCACAAGAGTTTGAGAAGAGATGTAAACAATGTGTCAAACAAACATCAATATTATTGAAGATCACAATATGAACTCAAACATTTCTCATTGTCATATATGACCTCTACCATCTCATTCACACCTCCAGACTCTTCATGTGTTTCAACAATTACACTTTCATTTGTGTATCCAAAGTTCTACCCAAACGTGTTCCCACAATCCTGTGCGTCGGGTAACACACACCGCTGCTGTCATGTGTTCATATGCGAAGCAGACGCTGCTTTTGAACGTCATGTATTATGTGTGTGACTGTAGATATGAACAATAGCAGCAGTGTCATGTTGCCGCGGCCTACAGGCCCATCTGAGCATCAGTGATGAACAGGACACGTGTTGGCTGTCCCTCAAACACACACGCACACAACACACACAGTGGGCAGCGAGAGGTGACTTACTGAAGGCATCTGATCATGTGTTTATAGATGAACACTCACTGCAATATGAAAGATGTCAAAAATAATGTCTGAGGAATGAAGCTCACCTGGTCCACACAACACACCTGTCTCCTCTCCTCATTCCAGAAATCGCAGGCAAACAATCTCGCCGGCTGTCCTTCTGTGACTCACCGTGATTCACAACTGTTTATTATTTTGTCGTGGGGCTCATTAAAGTCTCATATTAAGCACTTGAGATCTTAAACCACAGCAGATCTCGCAGGAATTCAACCAAAACCAAACCAGCCAACATTTCCGTGGCTGTAAATCTGCTTTTTTAAGAAGTTGTAAGTCGGTTCCTCTGTCCCCTGGTGCCCTGACAAAAATGAAGCATGATGGTTTTATTACAGCAAAAGTGTTTCACCACAAACATGCTCACTGTAGTAAGACAGTGGGTTGCTACGCAGTTTCTAGGCTGTCGTCAGGGTGTTGCTATGACAGTTTAATACTTAATGTTCACCCTTAATAAGTGTGTTTGTTTCTTCTGTCGAAGACAAATTGAGGCTTTTTGAGGAAGGCTTTCCAGGGTTCTTCTCCATATAATGAACCTAAACGGGGGCGTGTTGGTTAAGGTCCAGATTTCAGCTTCAAAAGGCTCTGCACGAGGAGGTCATTCGCCATTGCAAACAATCCGAGCAAACCGGAAAGGTCACATATATTTCAAAAGATTTAAACATTGCTGAAATGCACACGAACTGACCATTTTAAACAATGATCTTGCAAAAAGACATATAAAGTGTCATTCAACATCCAAGAACATTTGAATGGTCTTCTATCTCCACACTCGTAATCACTGGGTCGGGTCTTCCGCGTGACCTTTCCAACGTGATTACAGACTACGTGAAGTTGAGGACGCGCTACATGGAGGCACTCCGAGGCAGTGCATGCTATTTATTTATGTTTAAAAGGTGTCGTTTTTTTTTTGTTTTCTTGGAAAATTACTAATCTTCCTTTCGCTAGACAACACTCTTCTTCATCGGCTGGTGTCGTGCAGAGCCTTTTGAAGCTGCGATGAAACAGAATTTTGGACCTTAACCAACAACCCCCTGTTTGAGTCCATTATATAGAGAAGAACCCTGGAAAGCCTTCTTCAAAAGCCTCAATTTGTTTTCGACAGAAGATGTATGTGAATGATTTATCATGACATTTTTATTTGATATTAAACTACACCTTTAAGTGTAAACTACTGTAAGTGTACTAAATTGATTAAATAATACTTTAAGGTATTCTTCAAGAGTACACAACTAGTCTACAACTGAATTTTTCTGAAAAGTACAGAAATGATGAGAAGAACAGGATTGAAATGACACTTTTTGTTTTGTTTGAAAGTACTAATGGCACACTTATATTTTTATGTTAATGTCTGTATTGAACAGCACCAATAATACTTCAACATGTTTATTTTGACTGTACTGTCACATCATCCCGTGTCGTCCGATGAAAGGCTGAAGGAAGCAGCACCTGCACTGTGTGACTCAACACGAGAAAAGCTCATGTCACGTCCGTCTGATGTGATTCTGATCCTCTCTCACCTTCTCAAAACAAAACAGAGAGGTTGTAAACCTTAAGTGGCGGCGGGTGTAGATGTGGGGTGGACACACACCTGTAGTCGGGCCCGGCCCTCATGAGCTCACGTCTGGAGTCGTGTCTCTCTCTGCTTTATCCCTGTCTGCCGTTATTCTCACATTCAGCAGACTCTTGTTGTTTGTGCCGCACCTGGCGCATCGCTGCGCGGTCTGATGAGACGTGCCAACATTCCTCTCAGCTTAAAGCTGGCACCAAGCAAACATAAACCACATTCCCCGTTTAAACAAGGCCGTCATCTGTTTGATCTCCAGCAACGTGCCCTTAAAACAGTGCCATTCTGAACATTTGAGTTAAACGTACGCTGACTGAAGGATTTACTGACGTCGTGTCCTACAATAAAATCTTCCAGCATTCAAAACTGGTGAAGACTGTTGTAGCTTTATATAATAATGTGCTATTGTGATGAATAAGTGTTAACAAACATAACTATTAGTGTGCTTCATTTTTATGGTATTTGATTGAAACAATTGTAGAAAATACTTTTCAAATGATCATCACAATTACAAGTGACACAGACAGAAAGGAATTAATGGGCTGTTCATGTTTTGTAAAATGGGTAACACTTTACATTATGGTACCCTTTATGAAGCATTTATGAATGCGTTCCTTAATTATAAATACGTCATTTACAAATGCATTATAAAGCAGTTATAACAACTAATGATCAGGTTTAATAAAACTACAGTGCCCAGTCTGAAAATGGAGTCAAAAGCTACGAGGATACTCTCATAATGTTTATTAAAATGGTGGTTCTCCATGTTGTTTCAAGCTTTGAGTCATAGTTGTTTAGCAAAAATAGTTCGAGGGAAAACTTTGAGGAAGGATACAGAGGGGGGGGGGGGGGCAGGTCAAGTCCTGGATGAAAATAGTCGTCCATTCTTTTGGAAATCCCCATCCTGCCTTCTTCCAGCAGGTTAGTCATGAACGTCTGGAGGGTGACTAACATAAACACGGGCCGCTAATGAGAGCCACTGACCCTACTTCCTTTTAAAAAGAGAGAGAGAGACAGAGAGAGAGAGAGAGAGAGAGAGAGAGAGAGAGAGAGAGAGAGAGAGAGAGAGAGAGAGAGAGAGAGAGAGAGAGAGAGAGAGAGAGAGAGAGAGAGAGAGAGAGAGAGAGAGAGAGAGAGAGAGAGAGAGAGAGAGAGAGAGAGAGAGAGAGAGAGAGAGAGAGAGAGAGAGAGAGAGAGAGAGAGAGAGAGAGAGAGAGAGAGAGAGAGAGAGAGAGAGAGAGAGAGAGAGAGAGAGAGAGAGAGAGAGAGAGAGAGAGAGAGAGAGAGAGAGAGAGAGAGAGAGAGAGAGAGAGAGAGAGAGAGAGAGAGAGAGAGAGAGAGAGAGAGAGAGAGAGAGAGAGAGAGAGAGAGAGAGAGAGAGAGAGAGAGAGAGTTTTCCATGCGAGTCACAGAGGTCCACCAGGACTGACTGTGTTTGAATAATGACTGTCATGAGATGTAGAGGGACAGAAGGCTTTAAAAAGGAGATAGTGAAAACAGTCATGAGAGGTGTAGTGTAATAGCAGATGATTGACAGCTCCTGAAGGAACAGGAAGTGACAGCGTCAGGTGAAGGTGTGATTCCGAACAGGTAGAGGTGTGTGAGAGGGATTGCATCAGAAACAGGAAGTGTGCTAAAGATATCAACTAGTTGAGGAAAAGAGAGCGATAGAGAGAAAGAGAGAGAGACGTTTGGGGTTTTAACTCTTAAACCCCAAACGTGTCCAACTGAACCCCAAACTCCAGCCAGAATTAACCAAATGATAAAAAAAAAAAGAAAAATATCTCAAACACTGGACAGAAGCAACAGCTCAGCAAAGTAAACTTGAATGCTATCGGTCATTAAACAGAGAATATAAAGCGGCAGAATACCTCAAAAGCGTATCAGACCCTAAACTAAGAAAAGTGTTGACCATGTACAGACTCAGTGAACACAAGCTCACTGTGGAGACGGGCCGACACAGACAGACATGGACTCCAAGAGAAGAGCGACTGTGTCCACACTGCACACAGAGACAAGTGGAAACAGAGCTGCACTTCTTAACCTCGTGTCCAAACTATACGGACATCAGAGAAACATTCTTCCCCCAGTTCACAAACTTCCACAAAGACTTCAAGCAGTTTCAACAACAGGACAAGATCTCATACATACTGACACAACACAACACTGACACAACACTGACACAACACAACACAACACAACACTGACACAACAACAGGACAAGATCTCATACATACTGGGAGAAAAGCCCATCAGCTCAAACCTGACGGAGAGATACGTCAAGTCCTGTCACGACAGAAGAGCAACAACCAGCACAACACAACACTGACACAACACACACACACACACAACACTGACACAACACACACAACACTGACACAACACACACACACACAACACACAACACACATACACAACACTGACACAACACTGACACAACACACACACACACACAACACTGACACAACACTGACACAACAACAGGACAAGATCTCATACATACTGGGAGAAAAGCCCATCAGCTCAAACCTGACGGCGAGATACGTCAAGTCCTGTCACGACAGAAGAGTAACAACCAGCACAACACAACACTGACACAACACACACACACAACACTGACACAACACTGACACAACACTGACACAACACACACACAACACAACACTGACACAACACACACACAACACTGACACAACACACACACACAACACAACACTGACACAACACTGACACAACACACACAACACTGACACAACACAGACACACACACAACACTGACACAACACTGACACAACACTGACACAACACACACAACCACACACAACACAACACACACAACACTGACACAACACTGACACAACACACACAACACAGACACAACACACACAACACTGACACAACACACACAACACTGACACAACACACACACAACACTGACACAACACAGACACAACACACACACAACACACACAACACTGACACAACACTGACACAACACACACAACACAGACACAACACACACAACACACAGACACAACACACACACACAACACTGACACAACACACACAACACTGACACAACACAGACACAACACAACACTGACACAACACTGACACAACACACACAACACTGACACAACACACACAACAACAGGACAAGATCTCATACATACTGGGAGAAAAGCCCATCAGCTCAAACCTGACGGCGAGATACGTCAAGTCCTGTCACGACAGAAGAGCAACAACCAGCACAACACACACAACACACACAACACACACACACACACAACACACACAACACACAACACACACAACACTGACACAACACAACACACACACACACAACACTGACACAACACCACAACACTGACACAACACACACACAACACAACACTGACACAACAACAGGACAAGATCTCATACATACTGGGAGAAAAGCCCATCAGCTCAAACCTGACGGCGAGATACGTCAAGTCCTGTCACGACAGAAGAGCAACAACCAGCACAACACACACAACACAACACACACACACACACACACACACAACACACACAACACAACACTGACACAACACACACAACACACACACAACAACAGACACAACACAACACACACAACACTGACACAACACAGACACAACACACACACACACAACACAGACACAACACGACACAACACACACAACACACACACACACACAACACTGACACAACACACACAACACTGACACAACACACACAACACACACAACACTGACACAACACACACAACACAGACACAACACACACAACACTGACACAACACACACAACACTGACACAACACACACAACACACACACAACACACACAACACAGACACAACACACACAACACTGACACAACACACACAACACTGACACAACACACACACAACACTGACACAACACTGACACAACACTGACACAACACACACACAACACACACACTGACACAACACAACACAACACAACAACAGGACAAGATCTCATACATACTGGGAGAAAAGCCCATCAGCTCAAACCTGACGGCGAGATACGTCAAGTCCTGTCACGACAGAAGAGTAACAACCAGCACAACACAGACACAACACACACAACACACAACACTGACACAACACACACAACACTGACACAACACACACACACACAACACTGACACAACACACACAACACACACAACACTGACACAACACTGACACAACACTGACACAACACACACACAACACAACACTGACACAACAACAGGACAAGATCTCATACATACTGGGAGAAAAGCCCATCAGCTCAAACCTGACGGCGAGATACGTCAAGTCCTGTCACGACAGAAGAGCAACAACCAGCACAACACACACAACACAGACACACACACACACACTGACACAACACACACACACACAACACTGACACAACACACACACACACAACACAACACTGACACAACACACACAACACTGACACACACACAACACAACACACACGACACAACACGACACAACACGACACACACACACACAACACAGACACAACACACACACACAACACACACAACACACACAACACTGACACAACACACACAACACTGCACAACACACACAACACAGACACAACACACACAACACACACAACACAGACACAACACACACAACACTGACACAACACACACACACAACACTGACACAACACACACAACACTGACACAACACACACAACACTGACACAACACACACAACACTGACACAACACTGACACAACACTGACACAACACACACAACACTGACACAACACACACTGACACAACACTGACACAACACAGACACAACACTGACACAACACTGACACAACACACACAACACTGACACACACACACAACACTGACACAACACACACAACACACACAACACAGACACAACACACACAACACTGACACAACACTGACACAACACAGACACAACACTGACACAACACTGACACAACACACACAACACTGACACAACACACACAACACTGACACAACACTGACACAACACACACAAACTGACACTTATGACAGGATCCTGTCACTTTCACTAAGAACTTTTGTCAATACTTCACACTTTTATGTCTGTATTGATGTGTACATATTGTTTCTTATATGGGATACTCTTATTTTATTTTATACAGAATGTTTATATTCAATCTTCCTGCTTTGGCAATGTAAAACACTTTTTATCATGCCAATAAAGCTTTTTTGAATCTTGAATCTTGAGAGAGAGAGAGAGAGAGAGAGAGAGAGAGAGAGAGAGAGAGAGAGAGAGAGAGAGAGAGAGAGAGAGAGAGAGAGAGAGAGAGAGAGAGAGAATTGCCCTATAAATCTCACCATGAGAGAACTACCCATTCAGAACAGAGATGTGTGGATAAACCACTTCTCTAACCTCTTTAGTAATATAAACAACAACCACGAACAAACTACCCTTGAAGACAAACTAAGCACCCTAGAATCAACTATTAAAGATTACCAAAACCCTTTAGATTACCAAATTACACTAGAGGAACTATGCGATAATATATGCAAACTTAAATCCAGAAAAGCAAGCGGAATTGATGGCATTCTTAATGAGATGATTAAAAACACGGACCAAAAATTCAAACATGCCATCCTCAAACTGTTAAACACCATCCTTAATACAGGTATATTCCCCAGCATCTGGAACCGAGGTCTTATTACCCCAATCCATAAAAGCGGAGACAAATTCGACCCAAATAACTACCGCGGAATATGCGTAAACAGCAACTTAGGTAAACTCTTCTGTAACATCCTAAACAGCAGACTCACCAACTTTCTAAATGACAGAAACATTCTGAGAAAATGCCAAATCGGTTTCCAACCAAAATACCGCACATCAGATCATATTTATACCCTTCATACTCTAATCGACCAAGAAATTAACCAAAATAAAGGAAAACTCTTCTCATGCTTTGTTGACTTTAAAAAAGCTTTTGACTCAATCTGGCATGAGGGGCTTTTCTTTCAGCTTATTCAATGCGGCATTGGAGGAAAAACCTACGACATCATCAAATCAATGTACACGGATAACAAATTTGCAGTTAAAATAGGCAACAAGCACACAGACTTCCTCTCCCAGAGTCGTGGAGTAAGACAGGGCTGTAGTCTGAGTCCTACTCTATTTAACATCTACATTAATGAATTAGCTCGGGCTTTAGAACAGTCACCAGCACCCGGTCCCATCCTACTAGACACTGAAGTGAAATGCCTTCTGTTTGCAGATGATCTGGTGCTGCTGTCACCCACAAAAGAGGGTCTACAGCAACATCTAGACATCCTGCACACTTTCTGTCAAACATGGGCGCTATCAGTGAACCTTAAAAAGACCAAAGTTATGATATTCCAGAAAAGGCATAGTCGACAAAACCAACATCACAACTTTAAACTCAACAACGTGCCTTTAGAGCAAACCCAAAACTACACATATCTCGGTATAAACATCAGTAACACCGGAAACTTAAACAAGGCAGTGAACGACCTGAGAGACAAGGCACGAAGAGCTTTTTACGCTATCAAAAGGAATATAAAAATCCACATCCCAGCTGGAATTTGGCTTAAAATAATCCAATCCGTTATAGAACCAATAGCACTATATGGATGTGAGGTTTGGGGTCCCCTCACCAACCAAGAGTTCACCAAATGGGACAAACACCCAACTGAGACCCTGCAAACAGAAATGTGTAAAAACATTCTACGGGTACAACGCAAAACCCCAAACAACGCCTGCAGAGCAGAATTAGGACTATATCCTCTAATAATTAAAATACAAAAAAGAGCGATTAAATTCTATAACCACCTTAAGAACAGCGATACAGAATCACTCCATCACAAAACCTTACGTCATCAGGAGCTGAACCCAGAGAAAAGTTGTCTCATCCAACTGATCTCAGAACTAACTCTAAAACCCCAAACGTGTCCAACTGAACCCCAAACTCCAGCCAGAATTAACCAAATGATAAAAACACAAAAAGAAAAATATCTCAAACACTGGACAGAAGCAACAGCTCAGCAAAGTAAACTTGAATGCTATCGGTCATTAAACAGAGAATATAAAGCGGCAGAATACCTCAAAAGCGTATCAGACCCTAAACTAAGAAAAGTGTTGACCATGTACAGACTCAGTGAACACAAGCTCACTGTGGAGACGGGCCGACACAGACAGACATGGACTCCAAGAGAAGAGCGACTGTGTCCACACTGCACACAGAGACAAGTGGAAACAGAGCTGCACTTCTTAACCTCGTGTCCAAACTATACGGACATCAGAGAAACATTCTTCCCCCAGTTCACAAACTTCCACAAAGACTTCAACCAGTTTCAACAACAGGACAAGATCTCATACATACTGGGAGAAAAGCCCATCAGCTCAAACCTGGCGGCGAGATACGTCAAGTCCTGTCACGACAGAAGAGCAACAACCAGCACAACACACACAACACAACACACACACAACACAACACAACAACAACACAACACAACACAACACAACACAACACAACACACACACAACACTGACACAACACACACAACACTGACACAACACTGACACAACACACACAACACTGACACAACACACACAACACTGACACAACACACACAAACTGACACTTATGACAGGATCCTGTCACTTTCACTAAGAACTTTTGTCAATACTTCGCACTTTTATGTCTGTATTGATGTGTACATATTGTTTCTTATATAGGATACTCTTATTTTATTTTATACAGAATGTTTATATTTAATCTTCCTGCTTTGGCAATGTAAAACACTTTTTATCATGCCAATAAAGCTTTTTGAATCTTGAATCTTGAATCTTGAGAGAGAGAGAGAGAGAGAGAGAGAGAGAGAGAGAGAGAGAGAGAGAGAGAGAGAGAGAGAGAGAGAGAGAGAGAGAGAGAGAGAGGGGGGGAGAGAGACAGAGAAACAATATATTACAAATAAATTATAGTTTTTCCCCTAAAAAAAACCCACCTTTCCTCCCACATCTCCTTTCAATACATTAACACTATACTATATCATATTATTTAGCGACTGAGTTCTTTTTCTCTTTCTCTCTTCTTTCTATTTTTAAAGATGTATGCGATCGAGATGAGAGAGAGAGAGATAAAAAAAAAGCGAAACAACGACAAGAAAAAAACAGAGCGAGACTCGCTCTGTTGCTGCGAGCGACGCGCGCCTAGAGAGAGCAGGGGGCGAGTTAGCGCGCGCGAGAGAGAGACGAGACCGGAGACGAGCTGTTCCCGAGACGCGCGCGCGTGGGAGCGCAGCGACCGTGGGGATAAACAGCAAGAGATCGACACAGAGACTACACGAGAGTCTAAACAAACAGCAGCTGAGCGATTCTTTACTCATATGGGTGAGAAATCAACTCTTGACGACGATGAAGCGCGTGTTAGCATGTTAGCAGAAGCAGGTGCAACTTCACTTCTATCGTTACTAACTCCGGTCATCATGTTCACGTGAGCAACGCTTTATATCGCATGTCACGGAGAAGATGACGTAAAACGCGCTTCGTCGAGTTCGACGTGAGTGTTTGTGGATGCGTGAAAGTCTCACGTAACCGAGCGAAGGTCTTTAAAGTGCGTCAGATGTGTGATATGGGTTTAAGTTGAACTTTAAACGCGTGCCTGCTTTAATAAAGTCCAATACGCGATGTCCTGTTCTGAGGTGATTCTGGATCGGTTGAGGATCAAACCTTAACTTCAGTTACGTCAATAAGCTCATGACGTCATCTAACGTGTTGACTTTGAGTCCCAGAGGCCTTTATTGTGTATTGATTTGTCTTTGGTTTTCTTTCCTGACCGAGTCAAGGCCCGGCAGATGAAGACAACACTGTCGGTATCTTAGAATGAAGTGTGTAGTTATTACTACGCTTTCTTAATGTTTATAAGACTGATGCAGTAAATACTGTGGCATGCTTCAATTCAGAAACACTGCGGCGGCGTCTCGGGAAGTTTCAACCAAACCTGTTGAACCAATAATACAGGTTGAGTGTTTTATAACGTCCATCGGTCTTCTCTCTAATATGGTCATATGTGAACGGAAAAGAAGAGAGGGATCCAAATGGCCATCGTAAAGGGACGCTTCGCCCAAAAACGAACATTTCTGTCATTTCCTTGGTGTTGTTTCAAATGTGTCTGAATGTGTTTGTTCTGATGAACACGGAGGAAGATGTTTGGAAGAATGATTATAACCGGACACACATTGACTGCCGTAGTAGGAAAAGCCACAATGATAGTCAAAAGTGCCCCGGATGTGATAAAGTCGTCTTTTTCCTTTAATGGGAGTCAATGGGGGTCGAGATCTGTCTGGTTAATATGGCAGTTCATTATTATGGTTAAGTGGATGAGTTTCAGATTCTGTGATTGGAAATAAAAGGTCGTCTTTTCTCTCTCTGTAGCTGCAGACGTTTCAGGTGCCGTCATGCAGCAGCAAACACGAGCTGAGCAGCGGAGTGGCCATCGCACATGTCCTCAACAAAATGTGAGTGTGTTTGTGCTCACATCATTTCCTGTGTGTGGTTGTGTTTGTGATGGAACGTCGACTGTTAGTAGGACAGCTGATATGGCAGATGGTGATATAAAAGCACACACATGTGCGCATCCAACACGTCAACAATGTCAGATATGACAGCTGTTCATCCTTCACTGTCAAAATAAAAGTCCAGTTTATAAGCCTTCATGTTGTTCCGAGCAGTCATGCAGGTTTGTTATAACATGTCTAATGTATGCATCCCTCAGAGACCCGGCCTGGTTTAATGAGACATGGCTCAGCCGGATTAAAGAGGAGGGAGGAACCAACTGGAGACTGAAGGTATTGCGTCTCCGCTGTATATACTATGTTGAACTGTGTTGTGCTACACAAGTTGTGTGGATGTTTAAAGGTGTGGAATGAATATGTTCGTTCGTGTGTGTCATGACAGGTCAGCAATCTGAAGAAGATTCTGCAGAGTATTATGGAGTATTATCATGATGTGAGTATGATGGGCCTCAGATGGATGTAGAAAGCAGGGTTAGCAGGGAACAGGGCCTCGTTTGATGGGTGGAGCTTAGCGACTCGGAGGTTGTTCAAGTCTGTCAGTTTCATGATTCGGGTGTAAATTGTTTCCCAGACTGCTGTTGTGCTGTTTCTGTTACTCTTCACGGCGCTGGTCAGAACAGACCAATCACAATAATATATGAAATAAACGCTTATATTCCAGAAGCGTACGGAGGTGTGAATGTGTCCAAATATTTGGGTGTTTTCGATCTCTGTTATGTGTGTTGCGTGTCAGGTGTTGGGTCAGCAGCTGTCCGATGGACATGTTCCAGACGTGTGTCTGATCGGTGAGATGGGCGACGTGAACGAACTGGGTCGTCTGCTGCAGCTGGTTCTGGGCTGTGCTGTCAGCTGCGAGCACAAGCAAGGTGAGCCGGAGACAACCGGACGAAAACAAGACTCATTTATGTGGGCAACAGACACTTTATTTTGTTATTCACGTAAATGAAGTCAGCTTGCTCGGTGATGGAGCTCAGATTTCTCCTCTACAGATCACATTCAGCAGATCATGACTCTGGAGGAATCTGTGCAACATGTGGTCATGACGGCCATCCAGGAGGTAAACTACACACCGTCGGTACATCTCAATACAGCTTGTCTGTTCTTCTGTCATCTGCAATGGAGACTCTGAACACACTCGCACGCGCAGACTGTAGAAACGGAAATCACAGAGGCTAGCTTGATAACATTAGCAAGACATCCCGGATGTTAGTGAGATTTCGGATCATCTATGCAGATCTATACATTTGGTTGCATTTGATTCTTTAAACGTGTTTTGGCATCAGATTGAAGATTGTAATGTCGTGATGAATCTCTGAGCCGGTTGCTTTAAAGCTCTTTACTGAAGAATCTCCCGACTGATGTCAGTTTGTTTTGTTTCTCAGCTCCTCACCAAGGAACATGTGGAGGCTGGAACTCCAGAGACGTACGGAGACTTTGACAATCAGGTCTGCACGTGTGTGAAATTCTGTTTGGGTTTTATGTAGCTGTCTGTTTAATGTGTTTTCTTTATTGTCTCTTCTTTCTGTTTCTGTCATTTCGTCCTTCAGTCCAGAAAATATTACTTTCTGAGTGAAGAAACAGACGCTCGAGACGACTCATCTCAGCGCCGCAGGGAGCTCGAGCAGCAGGTGAGAGAGGCTCCTCATTTTCCAGTGAATCCATGTTCTGCCGGACATCATGCAAGCCAATCACAAGAGATCTAATGAGTAAATGTTGACGTGGCAACGAGAATTGCCGTCACAGCGTGTTCATCTGAGCTGACTGTGTTTCAGGTGTCTGTGCTGATGGAGGAGAAGTCATCTCTTCAGACCGAGCTTCTGTCCCTGCGCGAGCATCTGACTCTCTGCGAGCCGTCTGACGTCTCATCCACCGTCACCAACAAGAAACTGCTGCTGCTGCAGAGTCAGATGGAGCAACTGCAGGAGGAGAACGACAGGTATGAGGCCCCTCGTGGAGCTCCGCCCTGGGGCCCTCTGCGCTTCCGCATTAAGACCGCGCTCAAGCTCCGAGTAGTTTTCTGTGGAACGCATAAATGTGAATTTGTGTTCAGGTTGGAGAGCAGCCGCGATGATGTGCGGCTTCGAGCTGATGTTCTGCAGCGTGAGGTGGCCGATCTTCAGATGAGGAACGAGGAGTTAACCTGCCTCGCTCAGGAGGCTCAGTCTCTCAAAGACGAGATGGACGTACTGAGGTGAGTGACACACAGATTCAGTTCACCAAAACATCTTCCTCTATTGCGTTCTGCAGAAGAAAGAAACTAGTTGAACTAATAACTTCGTATGAGCAACTGTGGTAGCGTCACTCCTGTAGGACGTATCGCTTATTGCTCCCTGATGTCTCTAAGTCGCTTTGGATAAAAGCTTCGGCTAAATGACTCAATGTAAATGAAAGAAACTCGAGCAGGTTCTAAATGAACTGTCACTTTAAGAAGGCTCTTGTTGTTTTTGCATATAATCTCCATCATGCGGGCGGTACCCAGGTGTGTCAGACTGCAGCTTTCGTTCTTCTCATTTGTCCATCAGGCACTCGTCTGATCGTGTGAGTCGTCTGGAGGCGATGGTGGAAACGTATAAGCGCAAGCTGGAGGATCTGGGAGATCTGCGCAGACAGGTGCGTCTGCTGGAGGAGAGAAACCACATGTACATGCAGCGCACCTGTGAACTGGAGGAGGAGCTGCGCAGAGCAAGCGCCGTCCGCACGCAGCTCGACACCTACAAGAGACAGGTCACAACACACACACACACACACACACATCGTGTTTCAGCATGACGTGAGAAACCGTTGCTGTATGTATGAATGATTTGTGTGACAGGCTCATGAGCTCAGCGCCAAACACTCTGCAGAGGCCATGAAAGCTGAGAAATGGCAGTTTGAGTACAAGAACCTCAATGACAAATATGAGACGCTTCTGAAAGAGAGAGAGGTGCAGAACATCACATCAGTCCTGAGTGTTTGTTCGACCGGGAACATGAGAACAGACTGCTGATCTCTGTGTGTGTGTGCGCAGAAGCTGATGGGCGAGCGGGACGCATTGAGAGAGACGACTGAAGAACTGAGATGTGCTCAGGTCCAGCAGCAGTGTTTAACAGGTCTCACACACATCACCGTCGTCATTTAATACACATGCAGACACATTCTGCAAGCACATGACCTGCATAAACATATGTTTTATAAATTCCTTTTTTTGTACCGTGGGTTTAGCTTTCCAAATTCCACCAAATCACAACGCGTGTGTGTTTGATTGTATGATTCGTAGATTCTCTTGCTGGTGATTCGGGGGCCGTCGGGAGTCTGGCGTCTGAGATCATGCCTGCTGAGTTGAGGTCAGTAAGTGTGACACTAGCCAGAGGATTGAAAAGAGAAACACGGCTTTAAAAGGCCTTCATTTCTTTCTCTTTTAAAGCCAAACAAGTGGTCGAGTTTTATTTGTTGCATGCTGTCACTTTAATGAGCTAATACCATCTTGTGCCCTTTACTTCACTGCAGTGTCTTTTGTTTACGCTCTTTACATTTTGAGTAACTGTTTTCTCTGTGTGTGTCAGAGATACGGTTGTGCGTCTGCAGCAGGAGAATAAGACGTTATGTGTTCAGGAGGAATCATACAGACACAGACTGGAAGATCTACAGAATCAGCTGGAGGAATCGCAACGCTCCCGCAACATACTCGAGACACACAACCGGTGTGTGCAAAAATACATATTTGATAAGTGTTGTCTCTCTCTCGCTTTGTGTTCCTAATGTCTCTTTCTCTCTCCTCTCTCTCTCTCTGGTCCAGGTTGAGTCAGCAGCAGATCTCAGATTTACGTTCTCAGATTGAAGAGCTACAGAGAGCTTTACACGAGCAGGACAGTAAAACTGAAGACGTCAGTACACGCGCACGCGCACACACACACACACGCACTTACACAATGAATCATCTTTATTTCAATGAAAACCGATTCCCCGCATTTCGAATGACATTCACATCAGCCTAAGATAGTCATGTTTGTGAACTCTTCTGCTGCTGTCTGATGGAAAATCTGCCTCTTAAACAGCAGATCCAAACAAACTGAATCATCCGAACTTTAAGGACCGTAGTGCTGGACACTCAACATGGAGTTAAACTTTCATTTTCACTTTAGAGTGACTTTGACAGGCATTTTTCTTCAGACAGCACAGATAAAGTCATTTCCATGTCTGTGGTTAAGTTTTATTATATATCATCACTGCCTGATGTGTGTATCTCTCTCTCTCTCTCTCTCTCTCTCTCTTGGATTTAATGATTGCAATAATTGAACTCTTTGTTTGCCGTGATGAAACATTAACACCTGCTGATTTGTTACAATCCGCCCTCCTCACCTAATCGACCAATCGTCTGCCTCGTCAGGTCATTGTAAGTACGGCCCATCACTCCATCTGATTTCTGTTGTGTTGTATGAACATATGCAGTGCTGTGTGAGTATGTGATGAGCTCAACATATCATCCCTTACCATAACCTTCATATTCATAATTTCTCTCTCGACAGTCATCGCTGTTAAAGAAAAAGTTGGAGGAGCATTTGTGAGTGTCTCTCTTTTCTGCTCATTCATTACAGAGTTCAGTTCTACACTCAGATTAATAGTACATTGATAATGAAAGTATG
Source organism: Barbatula barbatula (assembly GCA_037178815.1). Taxonomy (NCBI): domain Eukaryota; kingdom Metazoa; phylum Chordata; class Actinopteri; order Cypriniformes; family Nemacheilidae; genus Barbatula; species Barbatula barbatula. Next base: position 610,968 of record CM074080.1, on the reverse strand, counting down.
TTTTTGCCGGTAAACAAACCGTATATTCATATATTGTTCATGTAAATGAGCTGTGTCGTGATTAGCTGATTCCTGTGTCACATCATGACGTGTTGTGTTGTCCACGTGTGTTTCTACAGGGAGAAGCTTCACGAAGCTCATTCTGACCTGCAAAAGAAACGAGAGGTGATCGATGATCTGGAACCACGTGTGGACAGCAACAGTGAGTGAACCGCACACACAAAACCAGCAGCGGGTCAAAGGTCATTGTGATGACCAAGCTGAATTATATTTTATGAATATGAAACGTATTTCATACAATAAATATGGTATCATTATAAAGCTTGTATTGTATAAATATCATACATCACTATTGCTTGTTGGATGTAACTTGTTACCGTGCGTGTGTCAGTGGCCAAGAAGATCGACGAACTGCAGGAGAACCTAAAGAAGAAAGATGAAGACATGAGACGCATGGAGGACAGATACAAGAGATATGTGGAGAAGGCTCGCACGGTCAGATCTCACACACACACACACACACACACACACACAATACTGTCTGATCGCACTTGTACATTTGATCTGTGTGTGTGTGTGTATTAGGTGATTAAAACACTGGATCCCAAACAGAAGAATAACCATGTTCCTGAAGTTCAAGCCCTGAAGAATCAGCTGTCAGAGAGAGACAGAAAGATACAACATCTGGAGGTGACAGACACGTATGCACTTCTAGCTATCTGTGAAGAGATTCTTTATATTCTTTTGTCATAAGACTCTGGTGTGTGTGTGTGTGTGTAGCATGATTTCGAGAATTCACGCTCCAGACAGGATCAAGAGGAGAAGCTTATGATCTCTGCCTGGTACAACATGGTGAGAAAACACACAGAATTTATACTTTATACACAGATGATTTTGACTCTGCTTACACCAGGAAACTCAACCTCTCTGTGTGTGTGTCTCAGGGAATGGCTCTTCATCAGAAGGTGGCTGGAGAGCGTTCTGGTTCAGTTCCGGCTCAGTCTTTCCTGGCACAGCAGAGACAGTCGACACAAGCCCGGAGAGGACTGCCCCGCATCCATCCCAGATAAACACACACACAGCAATCCTCATAGATGAATTCATGAGCTCCGTCCTGGAAACGCACCTCTGTCAGTGGCCTGAACGATCTGATCGTTGTTTCTCTTTCAGCACTTTCTCTGTCTGAGAACGTAGAATATCACAAGTCCGTCTCTGGAGTTTAGAGGATATTGTATTTAATTGTCTTTTAGATGACGTTTTGTTTGATTTTTCTTCCGTTTGTTTTAAGTAGAGTCGCAGGACATAGTGCTCTTTTATTTTCGTGTCCGAGCGTCTTAACTGTGCGATATGGAGGAGATTAATGAAGTAGGTGGACCTGTGATGGGTTTCATTATGATTTTTTAATGTATAGTTCGGCTTGGTTATCAGGGTATGATGCGTGTGACTTCAAACACTCAGTGCCTTTCTGAAGACTTCAACATCTAGATCCATCAGAATCATCTCTCTCTCTTCTTGACAGCTGTCAATCATCTTAATGATGCATGCATGTCAATAGCTGCCCTTTAACCAAATCCTTTTAACATAAGCGCTGGGTGAGGGGAAGCCTCGAATGCGATGATCAAACAATGTGATGTGGTACTCGGTTCGTTGGGTTTGTCATTAAATGTGAGCTGTTTGATTGTTTTTATGAATGAATGTGAAATTGATATGCTGGACACTAATCCAATGACAGATGAACGACCGAAGTATTCTGGATTCCTGTCAGACATGAAAACTGCTGCTGCTTTATCATTTTATGACGTGTTTTTGATGCAACATCACCAAAGTTTGCTGCTAAAGGAGGAAGTCTGTGAGGTTTTATAAAATAATATTGAATGGTGGACACTACACTGGACACGACACTACTGTATGTATATCAGACACACTCATGTGATGTTATTTGTGCCCCTTGTCAGTCCAACCATTCTTCACGTCTCATCAGAGATCTGTAGTTTTTCACTGTGTGTCTTTAATGATGAAGGTGTGAAGTGTTTATCACTGTTGTTCATGAGTTCTTGATGTTGTTTTGTTTTCAATGGCACGTGTTCTTTAAGGACTGATGAGGGTCGGTACTGGACATATAAACTATCCTCTCGCTGTCTTCCTCTTTGCACTACAATTAAAGACAGATCGTTGGTACAAAATATTTGATGTGAGAATTGTGTGTGCTTTTTGTGTTCCTGTAAAGTGTTGGATTCGGGCAGGCTCAAACTAGTACGTTTATCTGTGTATAAATATCTTCGTCAAAGGTTAGATCAGTTAAATATGTGATTTATTGAAATGTGGTTTATAGGGTGAGATCTGCCCGGTTTATGCATTATTTTCGATGAGACAAATGACACGCAACAAAAAAAATGAAAGCCTTCAAATATATACAAACACAATATTTAATGTTTGGGGCAAATAGTTCTTGGCAGCTTTGAGTTTCACGCGTGTCTTCCTACAGGTGGCGCTAAAGTTCACATTTCAAGATGCTCGTATGGACACGGACATATTTTGAGTTGATGATGCTTGAATACATTCTTCCCCGGAAACACTTTAAAAAAAATCAGCAATGAACTGTGATCGTGACCCGCGTGGATATAACAGAAAGGTTATACATACAAATCTCGGGACGCCTTTTAAGCGTTCAATAAACAGCGTTTTTAAACTACAGACGAACCTCTCATCTGTAAGTGATTGTGAATAACTTAATATATATTTATATGTATATATATATATATATATATATATATATATATATAATGTCTCATAGCCCGCTATATTTTAAATTATGAACCTTCTCATCGTCTCGTTTTACTGACCCAATTCTTCATCCGGCCTGCAGGCGTCAGCAGCGCTTTACTCGCACACACAAACACTGACCGCAGATGAAAAACAGCATGGCGGACAGACGCTGAAAGAAAACAAACCCGTGCGAAAAAACCCGTAATATACGGCGATTATATAGCGATTTAATCTATAATCTGCCGGATCTGACATTATAAACACACATGGACTCGTTGGTTTATTAATCGCGTTATTTTGAATGCTTCTGAGCGGGTTTTTGTTTCATGTGGAGACGCCGCGAGACTTTGCGGTAACTGATTATACAACAAACACGGGTATCGTTTAATTTCCATCTTTGTTAAATGATTCACATTGAAATCAACTTAAAGTATCACGTTGAGATCGCCCGTGACAGAGAAATATTTACATTTATCGCAAACAGCCGCTGAAATCACACGGGTGAATACAAAACCTCGCTTTACGTAAATCAATTTGCAATCAGACTCGAGATGGAGAAAAAACACCATAAATCGGACAAACATCGCCGTCATCGTCATCATCACCATCAGTCGTCCAGCAGCAGCAGCAGCAGCGAAGAGTCCGGCGGAAGCAGCCCGGCTCACGGTGCGCCCGCAGCGGCCAACGCCTTCGCCAACGACGGCAGCTTCATGGAGATGTTCAAGAAGAAGATGGAGGAAGAGGAGAGGAGAAAGAGAGAGGCTGAAGAGGAGGAGGAGGAGAGGATGAAGAGTACTGCTTCTGCAGGGCAATCCTCACAAGACCCGAAGCCCTGTAGCGTGACTAACTTTGTAAGGCAGTGGGCCAGATCATTGCATTAGTGTAACATTAACACACACACGCACACACATGAATAAAGAGCAGTAATGGGTCTGTTCGGGTCCTGGCCTCTTCCCAAAGCCCGTGTAACGCTCTCAGTGTGTTCCCTTAACTCAGGTGGGCAAGCGGAGAGGAGGAGCTCGGATGACCCTCAAGACGGGAATGGTGGCCAAGAAACAGAAACTCGACTCTGAGGTGAGTATATATATATATATATATATATATATATATATATGAGAGATACAACTGTATTCTTTAGTCCGCAATACCGGGCCAGTGCAACGGCTACAGTCATCCACGCTTCAGTCATAGTTTTATAACTACAAAACACACAAATAAAGATGTCATCTCTCTAATGTGGGAAGACATGTCTGTGCTTTGCATTGTGGACTACATTGTGTACAGTAGTCTAGGGGGTGTAGTACAATGATATAACAATATTTAAACTTTCAAATGATTCACAATTTTCATAACTTATTGGCTAGCGTGACCACAGTTCTAGGTTTGAATTCCAGGAAACGTGCTAATAAAGATGCATTCACTTTTGAGGTTATCATAGTATAGATACGAGGTATAAATAGAGTCAATTTAATGCTGTCCTGAAGAATTCTAAATGACCCAACCTTTTTATTTTAAAAGAATGAATACAGGGCTTTGTTTTGTATGCGTGTGTGATTTAAATCATTTTTTTGTGCCCCAGGCGGAGGCGGGAAAAGGAGACGCCTGGACTAAATACATGGCAGAAGTGAAAAAGTATAAAGCTCATCAGTGTGGAGACGATGATAAAACCAGACCGCTGGTCAAATAGACTGAACTGCTTCGACACCCGGGAGACCCAGCATCTCTCCACACTGCCACAACATCATTACACAAACACACATCACTTCTCTTTCAGTTCTTTTTCGTTGTCCTTTTCTTTCTCCAGATTGAGTTTTGTCTTGTACCTTTTTGACTGTTGGACTTGCATATTATTTAGTCTGTGGCATTAGAAAGACGAGATCATAATGGTATTTTGTACTCGGCTCGTGAATGTGACCTGATCAAAATTTATGTTTCTAAATTGTAATTAAACTCGCATTAACACGCAATGTGTTCAAGGGTTTTACAATTCCCACAGGATCCCATCTTTATGTATGTGATGTAAAGATGATATAAAAAAGGCTTTCAGAACTCAATATTACTTGATGTTTTTTTAATTGTTGGATTGCAGCAGCTCTGAATGTATCCAAACAAAGCTGCTTCCCTTCTATAAAGTAAGCAAAGAATAGTGTGTCTGATGTCTCCGCTCCCTATTCATCATGACATTGACTATTTAGTGGCTTTTATTAGAAGAAAAGAATCTTTACAAGACATCTTTACAGACGTACCTCTGCCGTCTGGACATAGCCATTCCGTAAAACACCACCAGAGTAATATTGAAGTATCAAGCAAAGCTTCATGAGTTTACACAACATCTTCACACATTAAAACCAAACGTTTAGTTGAAAAGTGTCTTGCCCGATTACATTTCTTCATTGAAACTTGCAGAACAGAAGCATCTCAAAAACAGACAAATAAATTGTTTAAGATTATTTTAATAATCATTACGTCACTGATATAAAAATGATGTTTTTCCCATTCAGAACAACGTTATGTCGTTTTTTTAATAGCAGGTGATTTTCTTTATATATAAAAAAACACTTACCAACGTTTGCAGTCTAAACTAAACATCATCTAACGAAGCAACAGATTTGTACCTAAACATCGTGTTTGAAAGTGGAATTGAGATACGAACTGTATGATGCTAAATTGTGGTGTAAAACTTGATTTACAGTGATGCAATAGGGACACATGGTGATGCTGGCAGAGTTCACAAATACAAACAAAATACGTCCCGTAATCTTTCACATCTTCCGGTCATTCCGACTGTCCTCTTCAAACAAAGTCTCTGGTGAAGTCACATGACACATTGCAATATGACTATCCCACAGAGTAATACAAATGATCAGAAACAAACTGGGGAAAATAAAGCAAATGCAAATTAGAGAATAATATATGTGTATGCGTGTATGTATGTTTAGCGTCATACAATGTTGAGAAAGAATCTATTTAAATTAAGAAATAATAAAGAATATATTGTTCATAAAGCTCAGAAGGGCATTTGCGATATCTGTGGCGTCTTTAGCCTAATATACCGATTGGGTAGTTGCGTTTTCTTTATTTCTTCTCTTTTTAAAATAGTTTAATGATTTGTGAACGTTTATACGTGACATGTTGTATCCAGGTTAGGATATTCCTGTGTATACTTGCTTTAGGTCGAGCAACGTCCCTGTGCAAAAGAAGATATCCATAGAAATCACTTATTTTCATTGTGTAAGAAGCAAATATGAGAATTCTTTAGACATGTTGTATATTTAATTGGCATTCATCATGTATGATTACATATATTTGACTGTTTATTTATTTAAAACAGAACACGGGCTGCATTTCTTACATATTTCTCATCAGTGTCATATAGTCACACAGTTCTCTGTCCTGTCCAGCAGATGAAGAAAGAGGATTCTTTTCAAACACATGAATCTTCTCCAGATCTCTGTCATGGGCTTCCAGGCCTGCTGAGATATAAAAGAGTCTCAAGAGGAAACGTTCAGTCCTCAGGTACCATAGCAAATCAGTTTAACCACAAGAATCAAACAAGTGTACGACTTAATGAAATCATTTCTTTTAAACACATGGCTGTGGTGCGGTGTGAACCAGTCCAATGTTCTTTCTTAAAATACACTCTAAAATGTGTACTAGCAAAATCAATTACAGATAGACATTGGCATACCATGTTATTTTAAATAATGTGTTATAAACATGAGATTTTCACAGTTATTTAAATTAAGGTAAAGTATAAATATCTGCATCTTAGTAAAATACATTTAAGAGCATAGCTTGCAATTCCAGCTGTGTCCTCTTGCCCGTTTCAATTCCTTTTTCTTCACTCCCAGACACTGTTCATGGAACCACCGGTCACAACAGTCACATTGGATCAAGCATGGAAAGGTTAAATTTCAATGAAATTATAAATATCTCCAGATTCCAAGTTACCTTATTTAATTTTATTCATTTATCCTTTATATTCAGCCTTTACTACACCAGGACAGACTAAAAAATTAGACCAAAATGTGAAATGTGAAAGGAAACAAAAAAGTTAAACTGCTTCTCCTTTATGCACCACTACCTTCTCCCCTGCTAAAACTTACAGTGTAATGTATTTGACAACTACCTTTTTTGGACTGGCTACGACCCTGGACTTAAATGTTAGATGTGTCTTAATTGAAAACAGCTTGCATTGACATCTCCTAAAATATATCAGCGTGATTGTATGTTTCAAGATTGTTTCATCAACAAACTACTTAAAGTCTCATAAGTAACAGAAACAAATCTGGTTTATACACAAATATGGATACGATAGTTTAACTGGACAGAAGAGAAAACTAAAAAACATTCATTCATTTTCTTCCGCTTATCTGGGGCCGGGTCGCAGGGGGCAGCAGTCTAAGCAGAGATGCCCAGACATCCCTCACCCTAGACACTTCCTCTAGCTCTTCCAGGGGGACACCCGAGGCGTTCCCAGGCCAGCCGGGAGACATAGTCCCACCAGTGTGACCTATATGTCTTCCCCGGGGTCTCCTCCCGGTCGGACGGGCCCAGAACACCTTCCGGGGAAGGCGTCCAGTAGGCATCCAAAAAAAAGGTTATGAGATGTGTAAAGATTTAATAGGTGAAATATTTTAATATTTTAAGATTATTTATCAAAACATTGAATAGGCAAAAAAATACTAAAACAAAAACACATTAACATACTCACGAGTGTAGCCGGTCAATTTAGGCATTAGAGTTTTTTTATTTTATTTTATTATATGTAATAAGAAATGTAATATAAACTGTTAACTTCAACAAAACTTGTTTTCTATGTACTATTTTCAATGGTTCCTATCGATTGTTGTATGTGGGGCCTTAATTAGTGGGACACGTAAGGAAATGATGTCGCTTCTCCTTTAAGCGCTCGCGCTCAGACGCATGCGAACAGGGAAGCTGAGGTAGTTTTTCTCTCTCTCATTTGTCTTGTATTACAGTATTTTCTGTAATGTAATCACTTTATTTATGATGTCAAAACACTGTTAAGCGGTTATGTCATAATGTGTATAAGTGTGATTTGATTATTTTCTTTTAACCGAGTTAGAGCCTCGTTTACACGTGCGTTTATCACTGCAGGAATGAGAGAGTAGGTCTTCTGGTATCTCCCTTATTGTGCCTCATTACTCTGTTTAAGGTGAAGAAACAACACCAGGTATCATCACTTCAATCGTTGTGTGGTCGTGTTTCCATAGTGTCCTGTGGTTACCACTTGAAGTCCGCTACACGAGCAAAGAGTCAATGCCTAAACTGAGAACAAAAACAAATGACAGATGCTAAAACTTTTAGCATCTCATAGACTTAAATCATTGACACAAATCAGAATAATTAGAGGACAGTAAAATAATTAGATCTTAGTCATTATTTTTAACTAATTTATACGTATAAGCTTGACAAAAAAGGATATCATTGAAGTGAGGCGGAGTTAAGGAGTAAATCCCCTCAGCTGTGAATAAAAACATGTAGAAGACAGCATATATGAGACATTATTTAAATAAAAAACACCACATCAAACCACCTATAAATCCCAGAAAGCAACAAGCAGAAGAATCACTTCAGGTGTAAGAACTGAAATCTTCACACAGTTGTTGGAGTTTGTGGAAGAGAAGCTTGAGAACACGAGAGATCCAGAACTACACACAACAGAAACTCAGAGGACTAAAGAACACAGAGGTTGGTTTCTGTTTTTAAATCTTTATTTCTGACAGTGGAGGAATTATTAAGCTTTCATTTATTTGATAAACCACAAATGCAGAAGATTAGAACTGAAAGTGAATCACTAAACTGCATCAAATGATCATAACTTGATCTGGTTGTGATCTGGTAAAGGTTCAATAGAATCACATGTTTGGCTATAAGGTGACCATCGTTCTGCTTTGAGTTTGTAGAGCACAGCATTTTGACCCTTTTTTCACATTTTCATCAGTCTGTTGGTTTTTTATCGTCTTATTGAAAAGAAAACATGCATTTGTTCTTTTACTCGACTACATGAGACACAGTCTGTTGGTTTTTAGTTGTTATTCTTTCTTTTACTCGACTATATTTTTGGGGGCATCGTTTCTGCTGTACTGAACTTAAAGTGACAGCAGCTTTATAAATCACAGTCTGTTATTATTGTTAATAAAACAACAAAAGACAAAGAAAAACGTCACTCAATGCTCTTGACTGGTGTGACTCTAATAAGGATTGATCTATATTCAATTTATACAGTGAAGACTATGTAGTGTTATTTCACATCTGATGACTTTTATTTTGTACCTGAAGATGTTTTACATTGATTCTTGATTTATTCTTGATTCATTTAATCCAAACCACTGAGATATCATGGCAGTAATGATTTTAATTATGAAACACATAATTCTGTAACAAAAATGATTATAATAAACATACATTTGCTCTTTGGGTTCCAAAATGAATAATTTACAGTTTGATTCTTTTTCTGCTGAAAAGGTCATTACAGACTATCATTGTAGTCGGAGTGAATTTTATGTTGTAATTTAAACAGAGTAAAGTTACATTTAGTCATTTAGCAGATGCTTTTATCCAAAGCGACTTACAGATGAGGAAACATTGGAAGCTATTTTTTTGGATTGGATTCAATTTATTGTCATTACACACAAACAAGTACAGTGTAACGAAATGTAGTATGAAGAAAAATACAGCATAACATGGGTGAGGTGAGGAGAGAAACATGTACACAATACACCATAGACAGGTAATCCAGTTCCGGTTCTAATCTCAGTGCCAGCAGGTCATGACTGAAGGGCCCTTGAGCAAGGCACCTTACCCCTGATTGCTCTGCAGTAATGTGTGACTGTGTAAAACTACTTGTAAGTCGCTTTGGATAAAAGCTTCTGCCAAATGAATAAATGTAAATGCATTTTACAGGCTGGTGGATCAAAGTGACAGAGGCGATGCAGGTGTCAGTAGAATGGGGGAGGGACGCAAGAGCGTACTGCTCCACTCAGGGTTGAATTCCAGCAGCTGCCTTGGCCAAGGCTGATGCAGGGGAGTCGAAAAAGATAAGATTGTTTGTTAAGTCTTGGGGCGAGCAACCGCATTCCATTTCCACGGCTACTCTCTTTGTCCTTTTGGTCTCCAACAACATCAATTTTTCTTTGCAAAGTCGTGAGCTTCTCCGTGATAGAATCCATATTGCGGTTAATAGTCACATTTCCAGAGATGACCGCTCTTTCCACTACTTCCATTCTGGATCATCTGGAGAGGTTTGATTGTGCAAGCAGGAAGTCCAGCCAGAAGCGCATTGCAATAATACAGTTTAGACAAGACAAAAGCCTGGACTAGGACTTGCGTAGAGTGCTCTGATAGGAACGGTCTAATTTTCCTAATGTTGTAGAGGATGAATCTACAGGACCGGGTGGTGCTGGCAACATGACTTGTGAGGTTAAGCCGATCATCGATTACCACTCCCAGGTTTCTGGCTGTGCTGGACGGTGTAATAGTTGATGAGCCTAGTTGAATGGCAAGGTTGTGGTGAATCTTTGGGTTGCCCGGGATCACAAGCAGTTCCGTTTTTGCAAGGTTCAGCTGCAGGTGATGATCCTTCATCCAAAGTGAGATGTCACTCAGGCAGCCGCGATGCGAGCAACGACCGTCGGATCGTCCGGTTGAAATGACAAGTAGAGTTGTGTGTCATCCGCATTGCAGTGATAGGAGAAGCCATGCTTCTGAATGACCGAGCCGAGGGATGTCATGTAAATGGAGAAGAGTAGCGGTCCAAGCACTGAGCCCTGTGGCACCCCCGTGTTGAGCTGTTGGGACGCGGAGACCTCATCTCTCCAGGATACTCTGAATGACCTACCCGAGAGGTAGGACTCAAACCATTGCAATGCCATTCCAGAGACACCCATAGCACTGAGAGAAGCCAGGAGGATGTGATGATTCACAGTGTCAAAGGCAGCAGACAGATCCAGTAGGATGAGCACAGATGACATGGATGATGCTTTTGCCAGTCTCAGGGCTTCGATGACTGAGAGCAGTGCAGTCTCTGTGGAATGACCGGTCTTGAAACCAGACTGATTGCTGTCCAGGAGGTTGTTTCGCACGAGAATGGAGGAGAGCTGGTTGAACACAACTCGCTCCAGGGCTTTGGCGATGAAGGGAAGAAGGGAAACAGGCCTGTAGTTTTCTAGCAGTGTAGGGTCCAGGGTGGGTTTCTTCAGAAGCGGTGTGATGTGGGCCTCTTTGAACGCTGTGGGAAATGTCCCAGTGGTGAGCGAAGAGTTGATGATGTGGGTCAGAGCAGGCACAACCGTTGAAGTGATTGACTGAAGGAGATGGGTGGGGATGGGATACAGTGGGCAGGTGGTAGGGTGGTTGGAACCAATGACCTTGGAAACATCAGCTTCAGACAGAGGAGAAAAGGCGGGGAGCACACAAGTTAAAATATTCTCTTAGGATGTGGTCATCTCATATGGCAAACTCTTTTATCCAAAGCAATACTCAGTGCACTGAAAGACTGTTCCCTGAAAATAAAACTATGATCTTGTCTTGTGCTGTTATTCTGTACAATTGTAAAACTGTGTTTAACAGATATTTTTGTTCACTTCAGATATGATGGAAGAGAATAAGGACAGTCAAGATAAAGTTAAAGATGCTGATCAGAAACATCAACGTGCACAAAGATTCCAGAAAGTTTCACTTGAAGAAGCTCTGAGAACAGGAGACAAAAAGAGTGAAAAACAGCACCTGAGAATTCACACTGGAGAAAAACCTCACGCATGTCTACAGTGTGGAAAGAGTTTTACAGATACAAGTCGCCTTAAGACACACATGAGAATTCACACTGGAGAGAAACCTCATGTATGTCTACAGTGTGGAAAGAGTTTTTTACATACAAGTCACCTTAAGAGACACATGAGAATTCACACTGGAGAGAAACCTCATGTATGTCTACAGTGTGGAAAGAGTTTTACAGATACAAGTCACCTTAAGACACACATGAGAATTCACACCGGAGAGAAACCTCACGCATGTCTACAGTGTGGAAAGACTTTTACAGATACGAGTCACCTTAAGACACACATGAGAATTCACACTGGAGAGAAACCTCACACATGTCTACAGTGTGGAAAGAGTTTTACAGATACAAGAAACATTAAGAAACACATGAGAATTCACACCGGAGAGAAACCTCACGCATGTCTACAGTGTGCAAAGAGTTTTATAGATACGAGTAGCCTTAAGACACACATGAGAATTCACACTGGAGAGAAACCTCACGCATGTCTACAGTGTGGAAAGAGTTTTTCAGATACGAATCACCTTAAGAGACACATGAGAATTCACACTGGAGAAAAACCTCACACATGTCTACAGTGTGGAAAGAGTTTTATAGATACGAATCACCTTAAGAGACACATGAGAATTCACACTGGAGAGAAACCTCACGCATGTCTACAGTGTGGAAAGACTTTTACAGATACGAGTAGCCTTAAGACACACATGAGAATTCACACTGGAGAGAAACCTCACGCATGTCTACAGTGTGGAAAGAGTTTTACACAAACAGGAAGCCTTAAGACACACATGAGAATTCACACTGGAGAAAAACCTCACGCATGTCTACAGTGTGGAAAGACTTTTGGACAAACAAGAAGCCTTAAGAGACACATGAGAATTCACTGGAGAGAAACCTTTCATGTGTCATAAGTGTATGCAGTATTTTGCATGATGGTACGTCCCCAGAGTTCTAGGTTCGTTTAATTGTCATTTTTGTTCTGGTATTGCTTGTGGTGTGTGTTTGTGTGTTTTTTTTACCAGGCAAGCTGGCTTCTGTGACTGTCCTAACAGCTGATTGGTGGTTTAACGGCTGATTGGGACCTGGGTCTCCGCCCACGCGTCAGTGGCTGCAGCTGGCTGGGCTCTTTTAAAAAGCCCAGTTTTGGATCAGGTCTCTCTCTCTGTTCCTGCTGATGGTTTTGTTTGTACCCTGTGTGGGGATCTTTATGATATTTAGACAACTTGTTTGATACCTTGAGACTAACATATGATGATAATTTTAAACTGTTGTTGTGTGCGAGTAAAGTTAGCTTGAGTTCCATTTTTGGAACTTGTAGCAGCAGGACGGAGCATTTGTTTGTTTATAGATAATAATTTGTGTTCATAATTATTTTTCCTTTCCTTGTTGTTCATAGGGAGTTGGGGAGTAGATTTAGAGCTACCCTGGGGTTTACATCACCAGTAGGAATACTTCTCTGTCTAGAAACAACAGCTAGACCTGGGCGGACCACCCACTGTAATTTGGTTAGGGCGGCTTGATCATGTGCCAGATAGGGATTATTATATATTTTATTGGGCATTAGTATAGTTTTGGGGTGGGGTTATTTTTGTTTATTTCTTTACTTTGGTCCATCCAGGCCTCCCATTTTTTGTTTATTATCTACACTATTATCGTGGCTAAATAAAAGCTTTGTTTCTATACGGTATTTGGTGTTTGTGTCGTTTTCTCACACCGTGACTCCATACCTCCTTTGCTGGCATTGGTGGGCCAGAGCAGAGGGTTGTCAGGTTCCCCTCCCTTTGGGAGCTAGAACGTAACACATGACTTCAGTGTGGAAAGATTTATGAGTAACATCAAGAAGCATACGAAAACTCAGAGCAGAGAGAAACATTTCACAATTGAAAAAACACAAGATAACACTTACTGTTCTAGTTTTGCTTGTCTTTTATCTGTACTGTATCATCATATATGTTTTACAGGAGACTGCATGAAAGAAATGCATCAGTTCAAGCTTTAAAACTAGTTTTGTTCTGTATTTAAGTTCTTGTTTAAACAATAAGACACTCATTTTCTTTTAGGAGGTGTTCCTCTTATATGGAAAACACTTTTATCCACAGAAACATTTTCTGCACCGCACTGAATGACTGTGTTCCCTGAAAATGATTGTATAATTGTATTAATAAATTAACATGAACATTAATGAAGCAACTTTAAACCTTATGTGTTATTTGTCATGTAGAATCTGAACTCACCCTCATCAAATCATGATCTGGATAATTTGGTTCTTCGAACGCACCTGTTGTGTACGATATCTGGAATTATATTGTCTGGGATCATTGCACGCTCAAGCGCAGTTTGGAAAGGCAGTGTACTGTATTTCAATAGAATAACTAGTGATCAGCAACAAAAGACATAAAACTCAGCAGCAGTTGATGTGATCGAAATTTTCTAGTCTTGCTTAATGAAGTGTTTATCTTTGGGTTTCTTTTTCCTGTTATTCTATCCTTGCTTCATGATACGTTTATCTTTGTTTTCCAAATTGTTTATCATGTTTTTCTGTTTACATGGCATACCACTCAGCCTCTGCCCTCGAGCAAAGACCAAGAGATTCGTCTCGGGCTACTTGGCTGTAACCCTGTTCCATGAAAAAGCGGGAAAGAGATACTGCGTTTCAAACGCTATGGGAGAATGTCTTAGTTCGACAGGTTGGGAAGCACTTGTGTCAAACACGGCAAAATTGATTTTGGCTTTAAATAACCTCGGCGGATAATTACATCCGCACCTGCAGGTTATAAATACGCGTGGCGCGAACACGTCTTCAGGTTCCAACTTTGTCTGAAAGGACGTCTGGCACGCCTACAGTGCGGCATTGAGGCGCAGCATCTCGTTCCCTCTTTTTCAGGGAAAAGGGTTACAGCCAAGTAACCCGAGACATTCCCTATCAAAAGCTACTCTCGATGTTGCGGCTCCCATAACATATGAAAAAACTGCTCCAATTTACGCCACTGGCTAGCGCGGTGGATGTAATTCTGAAGAGCACTTACTGGACACCGTAGGTGTGTCTTTCCTGCTCCGACGTCGTGAACGGCAGAGGACAGAAGGCCGCAACAACTGGATGCACGGTGAAGAACAACCGGATGCACAGTGGAGAACGGAACTTTCGGCAGATAACTTGGGTGAGTAGAATCGATTTGACCATCCCAGGGGCAAAAATTAAGCAGGACGGCGAGGTCGAGAGCGCCTGCAAATCTCAAAACCTCTTAAGAGAGGTGATTGTCGTTGGAAAAAACTTTTTAAAGTCAGAAACCCGATAGGTGCTGACTCCATAGGTTCAAAAAGAGGCGCTAACCAGACCCTCGAGCACTATTGCTAAGTCGCATGATGGAACAGTCCGTTTAGGAGGCATCAGCCGGCATGCTTCATCTAGTGGAGGGTGCCCTAGCACTTAAAATTGTTTCTATTACATCGGGCGGATATGCATAAAGACGCAGTCTGGGCCACGTATGGGCCATCGCGTCCAGACCCAGGGGAGCTGGATGACTTAGAGAAAAATAGAGGGGACATTATGGTGGTTCCTGTGTAGCAAAGAGGTCCACCTCTGCTTCGTAAAATCTTTCCCAGATTTGTCTGACTATCTCGAGGTGGAGTTTCCATTCCCCGTTTGTCACAGCTTGTCTGGACAGCAATTCTGCTCCCACATTCATATGCCCCGGGATGTGAATCGCTCTGATGGACAGGAATTTGCCCTCTGCCCAGGGCAGGATCTGCTGGGCCAATTTGTTCAGGTGGCGCGACCCACACTAGGACACTGTAGTCTAATAACTTTCACGTCCAGAAATAAAGCCATCATTCCGAGGCAATTGATGTGCCAATCGAGAAGATGGCCTCTCCAGATCCCTTGGGCTGGACGGCCATTTAAGGCCGCTACCCAACCCGTGAGGGATGAGTCTGTCGTTAGCATCTTGCGACGACAACACGGACCGAGAGTGGCACCTAAAGTCAAAAACTGAGGTCTGAACCACATAGGAAGAGTGCGAAGCCCCTGGCTTGTATGCCACAACTGAAATGGTCTCATATGCAGGAGGCCCAGAGGTATTACTGTGGAAGCCGCCGCCATGAGACCTAGAACTCTTTGAAAGTGATGATTTGTCACTTTCTGGCCTAACCTGATGCTCCTCAGGGTACTCTATATGGATTCGACACGTGCAGGTGAATGTCGTGCCTGCATTGCGATCGAGTCCTGTATAATCCCCAAATACGTTGTATTCTTCGTAGGGGAAAGAACGCTCTTTTTGACATTGAGTCTTAACCCGAGAGTCTCGAGATGAATTAGGACGACATCCTGATGTCGAAGCACTAGCTCCCAAGACTGAGCTAAAATCAGACAGTCGTCTATGTAATTCAAAATGCGGATGCCCTGGAATCGCAGAGGAGCCAGAGCTGCATCCATGCACTTTGTGTATGTGTGGGGTGACAAGGCTAGGCCGAATGGAAGAACCCGATACTGGTAAGCTTCGCCCCCGAAAGCGAACCTCAGGAATTTCCTGTGTTGTGGCAAGATCTCTATGTGAAAGTATGCGTCTTTGAGATCGATCGTCACGAACCAGTCGTGACACTGAATTTGAGACACAATCATCTTGATTGTCAACATTTTGAACTTGTGTGTCTTTAGGTACCAGTTCAATCCACGAAGATCTAGAATTGGACGCAACCCCCCATCCTTCTTGGGAACCAGAAAATACAGGCTATAGTAGCCTGACATTCTGTCTGATAGGGGAACATGTTCTATGGCCCCTTTGTACAGCAGAGCTTGTAATTCTTGTGTCAACAGATGTGATCGCTCCGGTTGCACGGAAGTGGAGACCACGCCGTTGAAACGCGGTGGGCGATATGCAAATTGAATCCTGTAGCCTTTGGCTATAACTCTTTCTACCCATGGAGAGATACCTGGCAGTAGTTTCTACGCTGCCAGCTTCCCTGAAAGGGCTATTAATGTTGACACCTCATCTAGTTTGGGGGATGCCAGACATCCGGCGTCTTGAATCGTGGCAGGGAACGACAGAACATTTAGCATTTTTTGAGACCACTAATCCCTGAAACGCTGGTAGCGGCGGAGATTGCAAAAGCTGCCCTGTGTGGGTGCCGAAGAGGAGCCTCTATATTCTCTTGGAATTTTTAGCACCCCTCCCTGGGGGGCACACCCCCACAGTCCCGGGCACACACATCTCAGGATTTCTTTTTTTCTAGGCGATGAACTCCCTCAGGTCCGGCCTCCTAGAGGTGGCCTGAGGGGCATGGTGGGCCGCTCCCCTGCCTCTTTGAGGGGAGGCACGACTCGCCACACTTTGCCTGATGACCTCACGTCTCGGGTAAACCGGACCCACCCGAGACTGTGTGCCTGTTCGGGACTGGGGAACTGGTCCGGAGTGGGTGGCCGACACTCCAGACGCTTGAGCACGACGGGGGAGATAACTCACAAAAGCCTCCTCGTGGCGTTTCGCCTCCCGGAACCTGGTGACTACGGTGTTAACCACATCACCAAACAGTCCGGAGGAGGAACGCACGGTCGCGGTCCCTGATGCCTGTGAGGTTCAGCCACAGGTGTCTCTCCGTGGTCACCAATGCAGCTTTCCAAGCCCACAGAAACAAAAGATGCCTCGTCCTCCGCCCGATCCGAAGAAGTGCCGGGGCACTTGTTTTAATGCCAGGTTAAGTTGACACGTTGGTTGAACCCTCTCTGTCGGGAAGTGTAGGCCCAGTTGGTTTATCATTTGAACAGCAGAAAGAATTGCTTTTGTTACGAGTCAAAGCTGAGCATGAGAAAGAGCAGGCGATGGAAAGCATGAGACAGGATTTGGAGCGAGAAAAGTTAAATTTGGAGAGACAAAAATTGATGATGATTAGAGAAGGTAAGTTGGAGGGCGAGACGCTTTGGGTTGATCGCCCTGTAGTGGCGCAGGTAAGCAGCACGATGACTTGAGTGATTTGAGGTTAGTTCCCAGGTTTAATGAGGATGGCCTGGAGACATGCTTTGCATTCTCTAGCAGAGGCTCAAGGTTGGTCTGACTCCACGCGTATTTTAATGTTACAGTGTGTGTTAACAGGAAAAGCACAACAGGCCCTTTCAGATTTAAGCAGCACGGATTGTGGTACATACTCTGTGGTCAAAACTACTGTTCTAAAAGCTTATGAACTTGTCCCAGAGGCATACCAACTGCGTTTTCGAGGTTGGAGACGTGGAGACAAGTCACATCTAGAGTTTATGCGTGATCTGGCTAGGCATTTTGACTATTGGTGCTCCGCGGCCGGGGTTGACTCTTTTATAAGCCTGCGTGAGTTATTTATTTTGGAGCAGTTTAAAAACTCTGTGCCTGAGTGCATTGCTACTTATATTGGTGAGCGTGGAGTTAAGTCTGTTGGGGAAGCTGCTGTAGTGGCTGACGATTATTTCTTGATTCATAATTCAAGAGGTGGTGTTGCCCCTTATGAAACAAGGGCAAGTAGGCTGTTCGAAGATAAAAATGGTCGGGTGTCAGTAGACTAGTAGACTAATTACTGTCATAAGCGTGGACATTGGGAAAATGATTGTTATGCTCTTAAGTCTCAACCAAAACAAGCTATTCCTAGGACTCATCCTGTGATGTGTGCTGCATCTGTCACTGTCAATGAGTTAACTGGAATCACTGCAGAAGGCGACCTAGAGTTGAAATCGTATTTGCCTTTTATTACAGAAGGATTTGTTTCATTAAAGGGAAGCAAAGAGCAAGTACGCATAAAAATTTTGCGTGACACTGGTGCGTTTAACTCTTGTTTATTATATCGTCAACATTGCCATTTTCAAATGACACCTTTATGGTCTCTAACATTCCTGTAGTGGGAATGTGTTTACATGTTTTGAATGTACCACAACATAAACTTATGCTGCACTGTGATCTCTTCCAGGGGGAAATGTCTGTTGGTGTGCCGCTGGTCGATGGCGTTGCTGATGGCGGGCTGATGTATCTCCAGCTGCCAAGGTTGCGTTGACTCCTGCAGTAAGCCTGATGAGAGTGGGGTACAATTCCTTGATGTGTTTAGTGCCTGTGCAGTAACTCCTTCAAAGCATTTGAATAATGATTACTCTGAGGATGTGGCCTCTAGTCCTCATCTAGTGGTACCTGTTGTCCCCTGGTCTGTTTCTCATGATGAGCTGATGCAGGAACAGAGAGCTGACAGCACTTTGAAGTCTTGTATGGATGGAGTTTGTTCTCCTGTCGAGGTCAGAAATCTTTCTCGATGTTTTTTTTGCATATTAATGTCTTGATGAGAAAATGGACACCGCAGTTTGAGGTTTTTGTTGGCGATCCGATTTACCAAGTGGTTGTTCCTTTGACATATCGGGATATTGTTTTGCAGATTTCTCATGATCAATCTGGACACATGGGTGTCTGGAAGACGTCTGACCAGGTTTTGTTGTATTTTCTTGGCCTTGCTTGAAAAAGGATGTGTCTGCGTACATTAAATCGTGTCACACCTGTCAGTTGACTAGTAAGCCTAATCAGGTTTTGAAGCCTGTGCCACTTTGTCCAATACCAGCTATAAGTCAACCATTTGAACATCTTCTCATTGACTGTGTTGGGCCATTACCCCCATCAAAATCCGGTGCCAGGTATTTATTGACAGTGATGTGTCAAAACACTAGATATCCTGCAGCCTACCCATTGCGTAGTATAACAGCCAAGTCTGTGGTCTGTGTATTGTCCCAATTTATTTCTATTTTTGGGCTTCCTCGGTCATTCAGTCGGATCAAGGATCGAATTTTTGTTCAAAATTATTTGCTCAAGTGCTGAAACAATTGAACATAGTTCATAATTTTTCTTCGGCCTATCATGCTTAAAGCCAAGGCGTTTTGGAGAGGTTTCACAAACACTTAAGTCCATGTTGCGGTCATTGTGTGTTCAGATGCAGCCTGATTCGGAAGAGGCTTTACCGTGGATGTTGCTAGCTGCTAGAGAGGTAATCCAAGAAAATACAGGTTTTAGCCCTAATGATCTGATCTTTAGTCATAAAGTGCGGGGTCCCATGGCTCTTTTGCAGGACAACTGGAAGGAGGCTCAGCCTCCAACTAACCTACTGGACTTTGTGAATGGGTTCAGGTATAGGGTCTATATGTCCCAAGAGGTGGCCAGGAAAAATTTGGCTAGGGCACAAACTAAGATCAAGAATCGTTATGACCGTCAGACTGAGCACAGAGAGTTTCTCCCAGGTGACCAGGTTTTAGCTCTTTTACCTATAATTACTTCCCCGTGGCAAGCAAAATTTTCCGGACCATTTTCTATATTAAAGAAGCTCTCTGATCAAAACTATTTATTTTCTACTCCAGCTCGTAGGACAAAGACCCGGCTCTGTCATGTTAATCTTTTGAAGCCTTATGTTTAACATGTGTCATTTGGGAGTGGGGAGGAGTTAGAGTTGTCCATTAATCATCCTGTTTGTGTGGCTACGTCATCTTACTCCTTAGTGGTGGAGGTGGCAGATTTAGCAGACAATATCCATTATAAAACTGTGACTCGAATACACTATAATTTGCAATTGATACCTTTCCATCACCAACGACAAAGAAGGAGCTTATGAGATTTCTCGGTATGGTGGGCTACTAAGGTGTTTTTGTAGGAATTACTCTACAGTGTTTGCACCTGATAACGGATCTTCTAAGAGGAAAAGCAAAGTATGTGTGGTCTCTGGTATGCCAGCAGTCCTTCGAGCAGGTTAAAGCTCTAATCTCAAATGCTCCGGTTCTAGTTGCTCCTCGATAGGATTGTGAATTTCATCTAGAGGTGGATGCTAGCATGGTTGGGGCTGGTGCAGTGTTACTGCAGAAAGATGATGGGGGGTTAACAAGCCTGTATGTTTCTTTTCTAAGAAATTGAATCGCCATCAGCTAAATTACTCCGTCAAAGAAAAAGAAATGCTTGCGCTTATTTGGGCGTTACAGCATTTTAGTGTATATCTGGGCTTTGGTCCAGTGGTAGTTTTTTCCGACCATAATCCACTAACTTTCCTTAGCACTCTACAGACTCCTAACCAACGGCTGATGCGCTTGGCCCTCTATCTCCAGTCTTACACCTTGGACATTCGGCATATCAAGGGGCGGTCACTAATGTGTTGGGTAAGATATGTCTTCTCTAAAAGTTTAGTATCATGGGATACTGGCTCAAGGGTACCCTTGTGGGTCCCTGTCCTGTTAGGGGGGTGTTACGGCCCTTGGCCTGTCTTGGCTTGTTCTCTTGCCCCTCCTCTATTTCAGGTCTAATTGCTGCCACCTGCGAAGAATGGTGTTTAAATAGAAGCTTGAATGTTGCACCGGCCAGGTTAATGCCTTGCTCCGGACGCCAGTGGTTTACACCGATGGACGTTTGAGTTTATTTAAGTTTATGTCTCTTATGTTTATGTTTACACTCAACACTTGCATTCATACACACAATACATCCATGCACTTGCACTACATTACTGACATTGACATCCATACATGATATTTTGGTTCTGTTACATAAACTTGTGTTATATGTACAATAAATGTATGTTTTGCACGGTTTGTTTGTTTGGCATGGTCGCCTATCTTTTGTTATGGCTCTGAGCCAGTCATAACAATGATGCAGATTGAATGACAATAAAATACTTTGCAAAGTACCTTATACCTCCCTGTGCGTTGTGTTTGTCTGGGCTTACTCACCTAGATTAAAGAATAAGAACGGCATTAATCTGCTGAGTATGCATGGAAATCCTGCTGAATCTCCATCACAGGCCTCCTCTCTTTTCTGATGAAGTGTACAGGCCCTGTCAGGTTCATCCCTTAGACTTTATATACACTGAAATCCTTCATTCCTATCAGTTGCCCAAAGGTCATTTCATGAATCTGTTCTGACTTGAGCCGCAGTGTAACAAGTTTGGATCAGCGAATGATGTCTTCAAACAGTCCCGTCATAAATATGACTGAAGATTGTTGACTTGTGCAGATTCAGGTCATTTGGCTTCAGTGCTGGTAGGTGCACATTAGGTCAAACACCATCTGAGAGATGTAATCGATCAGCTTCCTTAGCGATTCAATTACTTTTTGCTTAATATTATTACTATTATTAATAATATTATTTCCTGTAAATATGATCATTTATTTTCAGAAAATAATCTGGGGCCTATAATGCAGTTTATGACATTAGTCAAGACTGAAAGACACATACAATATTCATTGATTTGATCATGAATCTTTAGTTCCTTTCTATAATATTTATTGGTAATTGGTCTTAAGAGACTGAAATACCACAAATTTGCAAATGGCAGGACAAACTGCATTTCTATATATACTGTATACATATGCACTGTCTGAGCTTATATATATATATATATATATATATATATATATATATATATATATATATATATATACAATATATGGTGTACAAATCGTTTCCTGAATTCTACCTACAGTTTTCCAATCTGATGTGTACAACTGACATCTCTGGGTCACTCTTCAGTCCTTTTGAACTCCTCCCCCTCAATTTTCTGCAATTAGAAAAATATTGAGTATACACCATATTGTCCTTGAATACATACACACACAATTAAACCTTTATTAAAAATAAAGAGAATACATGTGAACTACTTTTGACCTCTTTATTATATACTTAATACTTTTTTAACCCCAATCAAAAAATTTCCCTTAAGGCAAGAAAATTTGTCTTAATATAGCAGGTTATTTTTGCACTATATAAAAATATGTATTCAAGATCATTTAATAGCTAAAGTATATTAATGATAGATAATCCATGCAAGAATTAATACATGAGTATACATAAACATGTAAAGAGGCAGATCTGTGCAGATTACAGAACTTCAGATCAGACTGTTAATGTGACATGTGCTAGAAGTTTCCGCCTATGTCTGTCTGCACTTTCTATTTTAAAACGTTTACTTCCAGCATTTTAAATGGCGTGGTCAGTAGCTTAGTTTTATTCACAGGGCAGCTAAACCTCTGGAACCAACGATGTGCATTGTGTACCAATGGCTGCGGTCGGCCAGGGACTATTTATTCCAGCGGAAGGATCGCCATTAGGTATTTTACTAACTGTGAAAGCAAAGAAGGAGTTGCAGGCACGACGCTAAGCAGGAAAAGCCCTTCAAACATGATTTATTCACGATACAACAGAGCCTCTCATAACTTATTTGCTTTCATTAATGCTCCTTACCTAATCAAATGTATTACTGGAAGATCGATCAGACGCTGTGGAGGCCATAGCCTTGTTTAAAATGCGAGCGGAAACAGTTAAGCAGCGCAGTCAAGTTCAGAAACATGTCAGAATATCCCTACACGCGGGTTATTGCGCAAGGCACATCAAATTAACATCAATCGGTTAAACAGCAACACCTAGCCTAGCACACCCAAGTAACGGTAATAAGGAGTGAGAGGACGCAGAAGATAAAATG
Organism: Barbatula barbatula; assembly: GCA_037178815.1. NCBI lineage: Eukaryota > Metazoa > Chordata > Actinopteri > Cypriniformes > Nemacheilidae > Barbatula > Barbatula barbatula. The sequence continues at coordinate 587,957 of CM074080.1, read as the reverse complement.
TCACACATAAAAGTTAGTCTATCGTCAATTTTCATATTAAAAAATACAAATGTGACGCAAAATATAACGTTACTGTTGCTCATCACTGCTGTTGTTCATTCAGTTGTCCCAGTGAAAATAAAGAAATGCTTGTGAAAAACATTGTCGAATACTTAAATGTCGAAAAAGACAACCTGTCTAGAAATACACGACAACCTGAATGTATTGTTCAAGAAACAACAAATAAAGATAAGAGGAATAGCAGGTCTTTATTCCATGTGGAACACACACATATGTCCATTACAACAACCACTTCCTCTAGCAAATGCACATCATCTTATACAACACATTACTGCCATCTGCAGGAATCCATTAGTACTCATCACAATAGATAATCATTACATCTCTTTCCCTTTTTTTTTTTTTTTTTTACTATAAGTCCATTCGCACAGGTGGTTTTCGAACTCGAGGAGACCTCCGTAAATCAGGAATGTCAGTGTTTGGTACAGATAATTCATGTTCAGGAATTTTGCCTGCAGAGTAAAGCATATCTGAAGATAGCATTTCAGGAAATTGCAGATCTGCAGACTCATCCAACGGACATTTTTCTGCAGTCTTAAGCAGACTCTGTCGATTTCTCCGTAAGGTCTGCCCATCTTCTGTTTGAACAAGATATGATCTTGGATTTACCTCTTTTAGGACTGTAGCTTTCCTTCTCCATCCAGTAGGCTCCTCAACTCGAACTACTTCTCGTTCAATAAGAGGTTTCAGTTGCCGAGCTCCCTTGTCATAGTATTCTTTCTGCTTCTCTTTAAGATGTTGCATCTCTTTCAATGACAAACTGTTTTCTGTTTTCAGGGATAATTTTGGCAGTGTATCACGCAGTTTATGATTCATCAGTAACTCACCAGGAGATAATCCACAACTGAGTGGAGAAGAACGGTAGCTCAGTAGAGACAGATTTTCATCAATATTGCTTGCTGAAGCTTTTTTCAACAGTCTTTTAACAATTTGTACCCCTTTTTCTGCTTTACCATTTGCTTTTGGATAAAGGGGGCTTGAAGTAGTATGCTTAAAGCCATACTGTTCTGCAAACAGCCTGAATTCACGACTATTATACTGAGGACCATTTTCACTTTGCACAATATGAGGAATTCCATGCCTTGCAAAAATGGATTTCATGTGTTGAATCATGTCATTCGATGTTGTATGACGAAGCTGTTCAACTTCAGGATAATTGGAATAATAATCAATAACCACCATTCAACTGGAAAAGATCCGTTTCTACTTTTTGCCACGGTTCCGTAGGAAGAGCACCTATCATCATAGGTTCTTTAGCCAGTTTATAGTGATGACTCAGACAGACGTCACACTGACTGATGTATTTCTCAATGTGCACATTAATTCCCGGCCAAAAAACAGCTTGTCTAACTCTTCTCTTGCATTTTTCAATACCAAGATGCCCCTCATGAATTCGATGAAGCATGTCTTGGCGCAACGACACTGGAATGACAATTCAGTTTTTCCTCAACAGCATGCCCTCAACCACACTCAGTTCTGCCCTTAATGGAAAGTACTGTGGACACTTGCCTTTGATCCATCCATGATGAAGATGTGCAATGACCCTCTGCAGTTCAGCGTCCTTTGCAGTTTCCTCTGCAATCAGTCTTAACATCTCATCAGAAACTGTTAGAGATGAAAACACCATATTCACATGTCTCTCAACTTCGTCCATATTGCTGATCTCTGCAGCTACTGGTGCTCGAGACAGTGTATCGGCTACAATGATATACTTTCCAGTTGTATAAACTAGATTCAGATCATATCTTCATAACTTCATCATCATGCGTTGAATTCGAGGTGACATATCATTTAGGTTCTTTTGAATGATAGATATGAGTGGTTTGTGATCCGTCTCTATTGTAAAAGTAGGTAATCCATAAACATATCCATGGAATTTATCACAGCCAAATACTAAACCCAAGGTCTCTTTTTCTATTTGAGAATATCGTCTTTCAGTCTCTGTCATAGACCGAGAAGCATAGGCCACAGGTCTCCTAGAATCCCCAATGGCCTGAAGAAGCACCGCGCAAATCCATTTTGAGAGGCATCTGTAGAGATCTTAGTTGGCCGTGTGTGATAAAAAAAAACAAGGACCGGTTCAGTAGTAAGAATTTCCTTTAACCTCTTCCATTCTTGATCATGTTCTGAAGCCCACACAAACTCTTGATCATTGTGTAACAACTTTCTCATATGGGTAGTTTTGGCTGACAGATTTGGCAAAAATTTCCCCAGGAAATTCACCATTCCCAAGGTCCGCAGAATTACCTTCTTGTCACTAGGTGGAGGCATATCAAGGAGGGCTTGCACTTTTGCTGGGTGTGGCTCCACACCTTTCGAAGACAGCTTGTCACCTAAAAAATGTATCTCTGTGACTCCAAATTGACACTTTTTCTGATTGAGTTGTAAATCATGTGCTCGAACTCTTTCCATCACTTTTACTAGTCGCTGATTATGTTGTTGAAGGGTGGACCCCCACACCACAATATCATCGATATATACACGAACACCCTCTAGACCTTCAATAAGGGTTTCCATGGCTCGATGAAAAATCTCAGGAGCTGATTTAATTCCAAATGGAAGTCGAAGAAAACAATATCTTCCAAACGGAGTATTAAATGTACAATATTTGCTACTCTCAGAATCCAATCTGATCTGCCAGAACCCTTGAGATGCATCTAATTTACTAAAAAACTTAGCACCCGACATTTCACTAATGATCTCTTCACGGTTTAGGTATTTGGTAATGTTCTCTTTTGATGCTATCATTGAGGTCATTAGGGTCTAAGCATACTCTCAAGTCACCATTAGGCTTCTTCACACAGGTTATGGAGTTTACCCAATCTGTAGGCTGTTCAATTTGCTGTATTACTCCTGATTTGGTCATGCGATCAAATTCTTGCTTCAAGGGCTCGCGCAGAGGTGCAGGGACCCGACGGGGAGCATGTATGACTGGTGTAGCATTATCTTTCAGTTGTATTTTATAGGTAAATGGTAATGTGCCTTGACCTTCAAAAACATCTGGAAATTGCTTGACAATGTCAGTTACATGGTCACATACAAACGGTTAGACGTCAGTTTCCCTGTTGACTTGATACACTCTTTTAACCAAATGAAGGTCTTCACAAGCTTTATCTCCTAAAAGAGATTCATGGCCATTGGGAACAACAAAAAACATCAAACTTTTCATCTTTCCCTTGACTTGTACATTCAATCTACATACTCCTCGTGTTTCAATTGGTTGTCCATTATAGGCTTTGAGGGGAACTGTACGTTTTTTAATTAGAGGTTTTTCTTTCAATGTTTTCACATCTCCGATGTTAATTAAATTAACTTTTACACCCGTATCTAACTTAAAAGGCACTATGGTCCCATTAGCCACAAGAGGAATAATCCACTTCGAAGACTGCACCGAATCCTCACTGGATACCCATGTTGCAGCATCCTGATGTATATTCTCTTCAGAAACCATGTTAACATAAAATGAGTCACTCAAAGAGTCACTGTCATCTGCCTTCTCCACGACATGCACTCTATTTTCCCTCTTCATATCTTTTGAAAAACACATTTTTGCAAAGTGGTTCGGGCCATTACACTTCGAACATCTTTTACCGAAAGCTGGGCATTGTCTGAACTTATGTTTGCTCCCACAACGCTTGCAAGAGAATGTTTCATTGTCATTATCTTTGAAATTTCTTGAATTACCTCTTTTCTTGTCTCTGAATGAAATGGCGTCTACTGCTGCGCTCTGAAATGACGTCACTGACGAATTAGCCCCATCAAACTGCTTTACTTGCTGTCTTGCTACTTCACTTGATTGGCATAATTTGACAGCATAATCCAAGGTGAGTTCTGATTCTCGCAAAACAATCCTTCTCTCAGTTTTTTTTCATAGATTCCAAACACAATCTGATCACGAATCTCTCAATTCATTAAAATTACAAGTCTTTGCCTTTATCTTGAGATCTCTCAGAAAGTAATCAAAAGCCTCTCCTTTATGCTGCACTCTCATTCTGAATACATATCGTTCATATGTCTCGTTCCTTCTTGACAAACAACAAGCATCAAATTTTTCCAGTACCTTTTCCAGTTTCTTCTTGTCCGCCTCTGCCTCAAAATTAAAGGTGTTATAGATCAGCATCAGCTCCAGCAATGGTAAGTAACAGGGCAATCTTTCTTTCATCCACAGCAGCTCTTTGTCCGATAGCGACAACATACAACTCAAACTGCTGTTTGAAAGTCCTCCAATTTGCGTCAACATTTTCACATAACTTTAACGAACCCGGTGGTTTAATGGCATCCATTGCACCTTTCTGAACCCCACTCCTGGTACCATGTATTGTGCAAGAAACAACAAATAAAGATAAGAGGAATAGCAGGTCTTTATTCCACGTTGAACACACACATATGTCCATTACAACAACCACTTCCTCTAGCAAATGCACATCATCTTATACAACACATTACTGCCATCTGCAGGAATCAATTAGTACTCATCACAATAGATAATCATTACACTGAAGACATCTGTCTTGATGTAAATATATTAAGCTATTGAACGCTGCAAAACAGTTCTAAAACACAGTGACATGGGCCCTAACATTAGCTAAACATATATGAACGAGAAATCATAATAAATATATACTATAAAACATTTAGAAGACAATTAACTTTAAACATACCTGCTTGTGTGGATGATATCCGCTCCCTCAGAAACGATCCCTCAAATGGCGGGAGTCACGCGCATGCGCATTGATGAATCCTTAGAGAATACTCTTCTGTAATATATCTGTCTAGAAAATATCGAACTAAATATAACAAAATCATTTGCTATTCACTGGTCTAATCAAAAATTACATCCAAATTTTTTTCGAAATGACACCATTTTGTTTTGTTCAGGTGCTTCTAAAGAAAAATGAAACTACGTTTTTTACGTCGTTATAAATACTTGAGTAATCATTGAAAATGCAACAAACATTACATTTTAGTATTTATTTATCTTAATCAATACATGCACAACATAAACACCGCTGTAGGTTTTTCTCAACATTTTCAAGTTCACACATCAACTAACTTTTTTTTATCAGTGTATCTAATCGCTCCAGACCCCTGAGTGATGGAAATAATCTATTTTTTATTTTCTTTGTGTCTAGGTTTGCCTGCTAATTTTTACAGTTATGCCCACATATCTGAAATTCCTTTGGTAATTAACCGATGTCCTTATACTTATACTTTAATTCCGAAGGCGGTTGGGCCTCGGAGAGATGTAGACGTGTCTAACTGAGCTCTCCCACATGAACCTTTAAAAACTCGTTAACAAGACAAAAAAAATTTTCGCTGTTCGAAGTCATTCAGAAGTCATTCAGACACTGTGTACATTGGTAAGATGAGAATTTTTGTTTCTATTCTGTTAATCGAGGTGAGCTGCGTATAAACACGTCGGACCGGAGGAAGGCTGCTAAAACTAACGAACCAGCAGAAAACACGAGCTCGGGACATGCAGCTATATTGCAAGCAATAAATGCATTAAGAAACGAACTGCTGGCGAAAATGGATGAGAAAGCAGAGATGCATAATGAAGAAATACGCAAGCAAATCAGTGGTTTGAGAGATGAACTGAAGGGATCAATCGATCACAAGTGGTGCTCGCTGCAGAGCAAATGGGCGGACGTTAGACGTCCAGTGAGGAGGAGCTACAGATCCAGCGAGGAGGAGCTACTGTTCACATCCAGCGAGGAGGAGCTACTGTTCACATCCAGAGAGGAGGAGCTACTGTTCACATCCAGCGAGGAGGAGCTACTGTTCACATCCAGAGAGGAGGAGCTACTGTTCACATCCAGAGAGGAGGAGCTACATGAAAGCTTCACCTCTATGGATATCGAAGCGCTGCAATTTTTCGTTCATAAAAGCTCTACGTCAGATCTTACTTAAGCAATCCTTGATACACATTAGATTGCCTGACCTGTGGCTTTATCTCAATCGTTTAAACGTGGAAACTGCGTTGTCCTTGCGTGTGTGATATAAAACAAATGAACCTATTACCTTGTCTCATCCCGTTTCATTCATTGTGTGGGGAATTGGCAAATTGGCGCCCATGCATGCTGAAAAGATAAAGGTATGCAACTATAATGTTCTCTCTGTGTTATGATTACTGTATCCATTTTGTCATCTGAAGGGCTAAAAGACGCTGCGGTGTTTAGCCTAGTCGTTAGAGCGCCCGACTCTCATTCAGACAGACGTCGGTTCGAGGCCCGCGCAGGGCAAGTAGAACCGACAACAAATTTGGTTTTAAGTCAACAAACACCAGATCTAATTTCACCATAATATTGTGCTTTGCAACAAAACTGTTACAAGTTCAGTTATTATTATTTATTTCCATCAGTTGGGTTAACGTAAGGTCCCGTAATGAGCAAACAGAATTTTCCAATCTGTAGCTATAGTTTCTAAGACGAACATAACCTTTGCTATTTATTTGCTACATCACACATGTCATGAATATGAAGGTTTTATGCATGTTTATGACAACTGTCATTAAGTGTCATTCGCTCAATTATGACATTTTTAATGCAAATATTGTTTGTTTGAGGTCTTTGTTGACAACTTTACATTAACCAATACATCTTAACCTGTCATAATTGTCATAAAAACATGACATTGCAGATTAATAATTGAATGTAAGACACTACTTAGCTGGTGTTTCGGCATCTAACCATATTGCCTTAGAGACACTTCTGTACGCGTCACAGTTGTTTTATTTGACAGAACAAACATTTTACTTGTACAGTCAACAGAAAGTTGGCCATCCCATCGCTCATCCCCTACCAACCACGACAAACAATATAACACACCGGATATAAAGGAAACGGAAGTGAACACAACAAAACACATGATTACAAATAACCAATAAGAAGATAAATGAATTAAGGCCACTACAGCTGGGTTAAATGTCATATTGGTTTTGACATTGGCTGTCATGAGGCCATTATAACTGTCATGAATCTTTTTCTGACCACTTTTTTTCCAGTGGTACAAATTGAATGTCAGTAAAATATCATTAAGTGTTAATATTCTGTCAAATTGTTTTATAACAATGTCACTTTTCTTGACCTCAACTACAGTGGTACAATTACATTTTAATGACAAATTCAATTTGTACCACTGTAGTTTAGGTCAATAAAAATATGACATAATTTAGTTTTTTCGAGGGGGGGGGGCGCTCAAAGATGTTCTCGCCCGGGGTGCAATTCAATGTAGAACCGCCACTGCTTGTTGCATATGCGGACTGAAGTTTTTTTCACTCGGAACGATCTTTTAATATACACAGGAAACAAGTATGGATAATTTGACTGTTTCAAAGTAGGCCTGCTATTAATATGATATATCTATTCATTTGATTGCCTATACATGAATGTATTTTTACTTTTTTTTATGTATGTGTGTATATATATATATGTGTGTGTATATATATATATATATATGTATATATATATATATATGTATAATTTTTATTTATTTAAATCATAATCCATATATGTGTCTGCTTGGTTTCTCATGTTTCACTTGCAATCGTTTCCGACTATATGCAGATATTATGCAGAAAAATATTTTTTTTTTCATGTACACAGAAATATTGAGTAATGGTTCTAATTAGTCTTGTTGACGGTATATATGTTCAGATAAATGGTTATTATAAGGTTTGTGTGGGGCCTCAGCTCCACTTGGTAAGTTCTATTTTCTTCTTTCTATGAAACTGAATAGTGGCTTGGGAGGTTGGGGGGGTGCAGTCTCTCATTTGGGGAGGGACCAGCAGGGGTTTGTGTTGTTAATGGGAGGTTTAAAAGTTTTCTTTTTACTTTGCACAGTTTACTTTTTTCTTGTCTTTTTGCATCTGTTCCTTTCCCCTTTACCTTATTTTTTTTCCTCAGAGTTGGTGATGAGTTTTCATAATAGCACTGAGTTGGACATTATCAGACATGGGTTCTGCAGATGGAATGAATAGACCTGCGACTAAAATTGTGAGGAAAGGGACTCAATCATCCTGTAAAGCGAAGTAAGGTGTTTTCTCATTTAAACAAATTGAAAGCAGAGATAATATTCCTACAGGAAACACACCTTCGCACAACAGACATTCCAAAATTGAAGAGAGGATGCATATCACAGGTCTACCACTCTGAATTAAATCCTAAATTTCGCGGTACAGCCATTTTGATTAGCAAGAATGTACAATTTTTACAAACTAGTGTTATTATTTATAAATGCGGGTGTTTTGTGATTGTTCAGGGCAGGCTTTATAACGTGCCAGTGGTCCTGGTCAGTGTGTATGCTCCAAATTGACTTTTTTAAAGAGTTGTTTGGCCGTATACCAGAGCTGGGCACACATCATTTGATCCTGGGAGGAGACTTCAATACGGTTCTTAAACCTTCTCTAGACCGTTCCAAAGTTTTTACAACCCCTCCTTCTCCATCTAAATCTGCAATTACTATAAATGCTTTTTGCGGCTCTAGTGGTGTAGTAGATCCATGGAGATTTGGGAATCCTACGTCAAAGGAGTTTTCCTTTTTCTCTGCTGTCCATCAAACATACTCAAGAATAGATTTCTTTTTACTGGATCAAAAAATGCTTGCATACATTAAGTCTTGCAGTTATGGAAGCATTGTTATATCTGATCATTCTCCGGTCATTATGGAGCTTTGGCTCCAGGTTAGAAGGCCTGAATTGGTGTAATTGGCGATTTAATGCATCTTTGTTGTCCGATGAAACATTTGTAGAGTTCATTTCATCACAGATTGATTTCTTTATTGAAACCAACCAGCTGCCAGACACCGATATTTTAATAATTTGGGAAACTCTTAAAGCATATATTAGGGGTCAAATAATAGAATACACTACTCGTCTGAATAGAAGCAGATCTAAACGCTACAATGAGCTGATCAATTTAATTTGCGTTGTTTACCAGCAATACTCCTCGGCCCCTACAGCTGACCTCCACAAAAAAAGAATAGCATTACAAACTGAATTTGATCTTCTTGCCTCTATGGAAGCAGGAGAGAAATTTTTTAATCTAGGCAAAACTTTTACGAACATGGAGAGCGGGCAAGTATGTTACTCACCCACCAGCTGCGGCAATATTCTGCTGCCAATTTTATTACAAAAATACAAACCGCGGATGGAGAAGTTAAGCTTGATCCCAAGGACATAAACAAGCAATGTCAGATTATTTTATTCATCCTTATATTCTTCAGACAACCCCAGTGATCATGTATTTCTTGACAATGTAACTCTCCCAATTATAGCTGAGGAGGATAAGGCCATCCTTGAGCAGCCGATATTTGAAACTGAGATCAGTCAAGCAATTAGGTCAATGAAAAATAGAAATGCACCAGGCCCAGATGGGTATCCAATTGAGTTCTATAAGGTTTTTGCCTCCAAGTTGATACCTTTACTGTGCCTCGTTTACAATGAATCACTCAAACAAGAGAAGCTACCTTCATCTATGACCCAAGCCACAATATCTGTGCTCCCCAAAAAAGACAAAGACCCCACTAAATGCGAGTCCTATCGTCTGATCAGCCTACTCACATGTGATTATAAAATACTTACAAAGATTCTTTCCTTAAGATTGGAACCTATAGTACCAAAAATTGTGCATCCTGATCAGACAGGTTTTGTAAAGGGCAGGCAGTCTTTTCACAATTTACGTCGCCTCTTTAACATAATATATTCTAAGCATTCAACTCACTCGCCAGAATTAGTAATTTCACTAGACGCGCATAAAGCTTTTGACCGAATTGAGTATAAACACCTATGTTAAACTCTAAGCAAATTCAGCTTTGGTCCAGTTTTTGTATCTTGGATTCAGACGTTATATGCGGCACCTCAAGCTAGAGTGAGGACTAAGAACTTTAATTCTCAATATTTCACTGTTCAGAGAGGGACACGACAGGGCTGTCCGTTGTCCCCTCTTCTCTTTGATCTGGTCATTGAGCCACTTGCGATGTAATAATAATATACAGGGTATTACGAGGGGCGGTCTGGTTCATAAAGTGTCATTGTATGCCGATGATTTGCTGATGTTTATATCAGATCTGGATACTTCAATCCCAGAATGCTTAGACACCATCTCTCAATTTGGTAAATCCTCTGGTTATAAGATTAACCTCACCAAAAGTGTTTTGTTCCCAATTAACGTTTAGCTCAGAATCGATCCTTTGACTCATACCCATTCAGGACTACAGAGGGTTCCATGACATACTTGGGGGTAAGTGTCACAAGTAAATATAAAGACCTATTCCAAAATAACTTTAAATCAGCCTTAGGACAGATTAAAGAGAACCTTAATCGTTGGTTTACTCTGCCTCTGTCCCTGGCTGGTCGTATTAATTCAGTAAAGATGGTAACGCTACCTAAGATCTTGTACTTATTTCAAACATTCCCAATTTTCATACCCAAATCATTCTTTAAGGAGCTTGACAGGCACATCAGTACATTTATATGGAACAAAACTATACCTCGCGTACGTAAAACTGCAAACATTCACAAATTAGTAATATGGTATGGAGCTTCTGTTGGTGGGGATAGCCCGAGTTGGTGTCTAATGGAACAACACTCATGCTCATCCGTCTCTCTGGCATCAATGCTGTGTTCTCCACTGCCAGTGTCAGTGGGTGCACATACGGATAATCCTATTGTAAGAGGCAGTTTACGCATATGGACCCAGTTTCGCAAGCATTTTGGTCATGCACAAGCCTTGGTGTCTATGCCTCTGTTCTCAAACTCTCTTTTCAAGCCATCACTGATAGATACGGCCTTCCTCACCTGGGCTAGAAAAGGCATAAACAGTGTGGGAGATCTTTTTGTAGATGGCACATTTGCTTCTTTTGACTATTTGGTTAATAAATTAAGTCTACCAAAAACAATTTTTTTAGATATCTTCAGGTCCGTGATTTTGTCCGTTCCCAGTTTCGTTCATTCCTCTTAAAACCGAGGCCATGAAATATAATACCACTTAAGGTACAATGGGAGGAGGATTTAAACATAGAATTGACAGATGAAATTTGGCAAAAAGCTATACATAAAATATACACATCGTCTATCTGTGTTAGGCACAGGTTGATACAATTCAAAGTATTTAATCGCCTGCACCTCTCTAGGACCAAATCCTAATGTGGATCCCAATTGTACGCGCTGTCATCAAGCCCCTGCCTCTCTGGCTCACATGTTCTGGTCATGCCCAAGCATAGGCAGATTCTGGTCTGAGATATTTAATACTTTCACCTACATTTGTAAAAAGAATATTGATCCGGATCCTATTATTGCAATATTTGGTACACAGTAAGGTTGGGGTCTCAAGAGGCGAATCTCAATTAATAGCATTTTCTACGCTGTTAGCCCGTGGACTAATTCTTACAAATTGGAAATCTTCCTCTTCCCCAAAACACTCACGTTGGGTGTGCGAAACTATGTCATTGCTTCAGCTTGAAAAGTTAAGAATTACAGTCCAAAACTCAGCAGAAAGGTTTCAGGCAGCCTTTCTTAGATTATTATGAAAATACATTTGATGCTAATTCCTTAGATTATAATTTATGGTCTCATCTCTCCCCCTTTTTTTATTTATTTTAATTTTTATTATTATTTTTTTTATACTTTTTTTTGCTCTGTGTGCATTCTCAGTATTTGTATAGACCTTGAATGTGTTGAACATTCGATCAATGTTCTGCGCGTTCAAAATTGGAGAGAGGCCAGTCAAAGTAAAATCTTGAAGTTTATTGATCAGAAGATTAAAACAAAATACATCAGCTGTGTACACCAGCCGATGGGTGGGTGGGCTGCCTTAGACCCAGTCTTACAAAAAGAACTGATATCTTTACAACGGCCCGACCGACCCAGAAAAACAATTTCACAGCATATTTTTAATATTTTGGTGTGCCTCTTCTTCAGCTGGGGTCCAATCCGCTTTCTGTCCTTTGTCCTGTCTCAGCCAACCAGCTCACTGCCCTGTTTTCAAATCTGGTTCCATCTGTAAGACATTACATGATACCCTCACACATTCCAACACGCTCTGTGCGTAACCTGACCTTAACACACACACATACCCATTTCCTATGGAAAAAGCCCTCAGTATGAGTCCTAAATTCTTGGTTCACATACTGGTCATATTTTCAACATGTTATGCACAGTTAGTAATGAATAATGAAATTTGGAGCATATTAAATGTAAAGGCACGTTTAAACCATCATAAAAATCCTTCAACCAACCAAGGAGGGGAGGGGGGGGGGGAGGGAGATAAAAAAAAAAAAAATGTGGGGGGGGGGGTAGGGTTATAAAAAAAAAAAAAAAGTTTTTTTGTTTTTTTTTTTTTTTTAAAAAAAAAAAAAAAAAAAAAAAAAAAAAAAAAAAAAAAAATTAAATTTTAAAAAATAAATTTATTAAAAAAAAAAAAAACACGAGAAGAAGAAAAGAAGAAAAAACAAAAACACACACACAACAAATTAAAAAAAAAAACAAATTATTTTCAAAAAAAAAAAAAAAAAAAAAAAAAAAAATTTATTGTGTGCGCTCTTTCCTTTTTTTTTTTTTTTTTTGGCGCCCGGCCCCCCCCAAAAAAACCACCCACCCCCCTTTTTTCCTTTTTCGTCTTGATAATCTGTTTATTTTCTGCCGGTATATTTATTGGCGTCACATGTTTGCATTATATACTGAAGGGAACTCGTAGTGATGGGACCCGTTTCAGAAAGCAGGGTAAGTGCAAACTCAGAGTAAGTTAACCCCAGAAAACGGGATACTCTGGGTTTTCAGTTTCAGAACGCGAGGTATATCAAACCCGTGACCGCGGGGTAAGTCAAGCCAGTTTCAGAAATCAAGGTATCTTATACTTAGAGTGAGTAACCATAGTAACCTACTCTGTGAACCTAACCTGGTCTGGAGCAGGTTTTATTCCACTAACCCGAGGTTTGTTTCAATCTCCGCCCCTTTTAGAAGCGCGAGCGGTTCGCCGTTTGTTTTTTCATTCGTTTTCCTTAATCGCGCCCAAGTTTATAACACAGACATTAAATGTCCGTTTATTCAGTACCCGTAGATGAGGAAGCTGCATTCATTTGAAGAGAGTTAAATTTACGTCGGTAGAGAATATATGGTGAAGCCCCGTTTTGATGTTTTATCATATCCGGAGGATTCTTTATTTGAGCGATACAGTTTTTCTTTACAGTCCATTAAATATATTCACAATCTGCTTCATCCTTACATCACAAACCTCTCTCGTGGCCGCGCTCTTACATTTGAGCAGATTATTTTTATGGTGACGTTTCTTTGCTAACGGAAGCTTTCTTTATAACACGGGGGATGCAGAACACGTTAGCAAGGCAACTGTATGCAGAGCAGTGAGAAATGTGTGAATCGCTCTCAAGCACTTTTTATACATTTGTGTTAAGCTTCCTGTGAGAGCCATCAAAGACGAGTCTCATAGGATTGCAGGTGAATGGTGAACGCCTTTCTGAATAAGCTGATCAAATAAATGTGGTCTTGCTGCCACCTCTGGAAGTAGCTAATAATTCAAATACCCTTAAGGATTTCCCAATGTGATTGGGTGCACATGTAGCCGATCCCACTCGCGCGGTCTTCGAACCGACGTTGGCCCGAATGGGAGACGGGCGCTCTAACGATGAGCCGTAGAGCGTCTCTGTCTGTTGGTCAGGGAGTGATTCTTACACACTGCACAGCTCTTCACTCCGTTACACACAGCTGGAGCAGGGGCAAGCATCGCCAGTTTTTTGTCTTCTATAGCCACAGTGCTCGGTTCTCATATCCTCATAACTTTCAAAGCCAGTTTATTAAATATATCAAGCATTTCCCAGTCAGGCATCCTACAAGCAAGAGCATTTAAACTCACCGGACTGAAGGATGTTTTTATATTTCATTTTCAGCTGCTGCCATGTTCTTTTTATTGCAGAAGGATTGCACCTACATGACAAAAATCGAAGGTATATATGTGTTTATATATATATATATATATATATATATGTGTATATTCTTACATGTAAATGTGTATATATACACATATATATAGTGCCTCCAATTCGACTGCGAGAAATAAACGGAGCGCTTTTTGTCACGTGCCGTTGCCATGGTGAATCGTGTTATCTTCGCTCAATTGATGATGGCTTTTTAAAGCCGCGATGATCACGCGTAACCTAGAGTGAACTTACTCAGAGTGGATTGAACTGATTGAAACCAGCTGTTCTGAAACAGAAAACTCAGAGTAGCGGTTATCTGAGTAAATCAACTCAGAGTTCATATTTTAACTCAGTGTTGCTTGAACCTCCTTATTGAAACGGGTCCCTGGACACTTCAGAGATACACTCATGTTTGTGTTGTTGGACAAATGCTGTGAAGAGACGCAGAAGAACTGATGAAATACGGTTAACAGATGAATAAATGCGCTTAACGTTCTACACAGCAGCCTCCACCTGCACCCGTGGAAAATGATCCTCGCCTTTTATGTAGCTTTACTACGAGTTTTTACTTCGAGTTTTTTTTTATCGGTGACGAATTTGCCCCATTAGCACAGCGTGACATTAACGGAAAGAACGAGTGACTGTAGAAAAAGACGGAAAGCCGCGTGGTACTCATAGATGTGCTATAGCTTACTGTTACAGGTACATGAAATGTAGGTATAGGGAGTCCACTTTATGATAATGTTCAGTGGGTTTCATTTGAAGTGGTGAAACCGATCTCCTTCTTCCTGCTGCACAAGGCAAACTAGATTTTTCAGATTTTTAAGCATAACGTTATTTATATTTAGGTTTATACGTATAGCTTAAAACATTGACCAGTAAAAAAATTACTTGAGGAAAATGGTCAGTGATTCCAATTTGACAGGAATATGCAGCTATGCACGCATACGTACATGCCCTCAGTCATGTTTAGCGTTCCTGTGAGTTTAATTGTTGTGAGGGAACTTTGTCTATATCGTCTTTGAAAACACATCTTTACTGCGATACTTGAAAGCTGTGTGAAACGAACTACTTCCTCTATATACCCGAATTAGTTTTACAACTTTTTTGTAGTTTTAAATGTCATTTACAATTAATTTACAAGCTCACTAAAGATGTCTTTTTTATAGGCTGGTAAAGTTAAGAAAGTATTTTACGTCAGGATGACTAACCGGATGTTCCTCTCAGAAGGCAGTCGCTCTGTGCGCGCGCGGTGGACACAGACCTATAGGCTGCCCGCATTCAGGGCAAGCGAGCAAGATGCAACTCTTTTGACAGTTTATTTCCATTTATTTATTTTCGTTTTTCTAATGTAGCGCCTCTCTAGCGTATTTCACTATAATGAGAGGTAGCTAGCCTGAGTTCTTTAAATTTCGTTTTACCCAAATATGTGAGTTTCACTAATAAATGTATCTGTATTCAACCTGTGTGTGGGTGTACCTACTAACTCCTAGTATGCAATACTTTCCCCCTCTAAATCACTATTAAACAGTATTATTTACACCTTCAAAGAAAATGAAATGTCTTTTAAATACTTATAATAAAAACACTTTCAAAGTCAACCCAAGAAATTACTCTTTTCCCTTAATCAACCTAAAATATCAAAGTGACAATAACCACAACGGTTTTATAAAAAATTCACCAGATTTAGTTAGAAAAAGGTGTCAACGTAAACAGGTATTGAAAAACTCACTTTCCATATAACAAAGGCATTTAACTTCACATAAAACAAACAATAGGGCCCAAGAAAATAAAATAGCCGGCAAACTCTAATTTAAATTAGAAATACCCTTCAAATACTCCAATGCTGCAGGCCTGAATGTAGCTTGTGTACGTGGTAGCCTTAAACCAAATGGCTGCTTCACCACACGGGCCAAACTAAAAATGGTACCTTATTTACCGGAAGCCGATGCAACCTCACACGGATAGGATCCAAAGCATCCGCCAGGGGAAACCGGACGAAAAGAATTGAAAGGAAGATGGTTAATGAGAAAAGTCACATAGTCGACGATGCGGGCAAAGTCCACCACTCCGTAACACTATCCGGCTCCGTCAGGGTCTTTGCTCCTCGTCACTCTCACCGTTCCACACAGGCTTAACCACACAAGATCGCTGGCCGCTAGCTTGTTAGCAAAGTCCGTGCAAACGCTTAGCACTGATTTCAGTCTTTATGTGCGGAGTATGCCACTCGCACCGACAGAAATATCACCATTCCAGCAAATATAAGAGTCCTGGTTGAACACTCTCACTCAAAAAGGCACATTTTCTCTATTAATCTTTACCACGTTTTTCTTATCAGACCCAAAAAACCCTCGTCTCTCGATCCTTCTCCCCCTCTCATTTGACCTCCACCGTGATTGGCTCATTGCAAAACTTTCAGAATAAAATAAATTCACAAAACACTTCTGTACTTCTCTTCCTATTCTTACAGGCATTAAAAAAGCATCTTCACCAATATTAACCAACACATATTTAACCTTTTAAATGTAAAACATGAACATAGCACAATATTAATTTTTCTAAATCATAGCTTGTAAATGATTATTAAATTTTTCTTTTTTAACCTTAAACTATTTATTAAACTATGAACTGATTTATTCAAACTGGTATAACCTACTAATGATTAAAATTCAACCGGGTTACACCCTCCCCCTTTTAAATGTCTGCGTGTCCTCATCAGACACTAATACTAACAAAGGAGTCCTAAGGGCATAATAATCAGTGTGTCTAGTGTTTTCCTATTTTAATGACTATCCCTCTATGTACGATAGTCAAAGGCTCATCCCTTGATCTACCAGGCTCATCATAGGTAAGTCTAATAGTTGGCTTGGCAGTTCTCTTAGGTCTAGGCTCAGAGGTGGGCTGCAGTCTATTCTCACGGACCTCAGATACTACTTCTTGTTCAGACTCCGTTCCCACTTCACTAGTCTCTTCCTGAGTTACTTCGGGATCACACTCCTCATTCTCAGGTCCGGGTGCATAGTTCTGGTCAACCTCCTCTGGCCCTGAATCATTTTCTTGTTCCGTTTCAAGGTCATCTTCTAATTCAATTACGGGCCTAGTAGTATGTATCACCCTTGGGACAGGCTCTCTTCGAGTGCAATGGTGAGTGACATAAAACTCCATGTCAGAGGACGAGTCAGAAAACTCCTGTAACTCTTGAATCTCTGGTCTTGAGTCCCTTTGACTTCTCCTACGAGTGTCTGCTCTGGTCTTGGGTTTCTCAGGCAGATCAACATCTTGGTCAGTGAAAGGCATTCTCAAAAGCTGTCCAATCGGAAGAAGGTGGTTCCTGTGTATAGTCTTTGTCCCTAACCTTCCATCTTCCCGCTTGATCTTGAACACAGGTAGGTTTAGCATCTTTCCAACGACAACATACGGGTCAGAACTTCACTTGCTTTCCAGTTTGTGCTTGCCTTTCAAGCCTAGATTCCGGAGCAGTACTCTGTCGCCAATCTCTATGGACTGAAGGTAACTCTGCGATCATACAACTTCTTGTTTCTCTGATGACGTTTGTCTGCAGCATCAGAGGCTAACTTGTAGGCGTGCTTTAAATCTTCCTTCAGCTTGGTTACATATCGGGTGTGAGACACCTCCTCTACGCCATCTGGGGACGTTCCAAAACACAGATCAACTGGAAGTCTCGCCTCTCTGCCGAACATTAGATGGTAAGGGGAGTAACCAGTGGCATCGCACTTAGTACTGTTGTACGCATGGACCAGGTAAGGCACATGTTGACTCCACGTACGCTTCTTCCCCCGGCCTAACGTACCAAGCATGGAGAGCAGAGTTCGGCTGAACCTTTCTGGCTGAGGATCTCCTTGCGGATGATATGGTATTGTCCGCGAATTACGTATCCCCATCAAGGTCAACAGTTCTTGGATCAGACGGCTCTCGAAATCTCTTCCTTGATCCGAATGGATCCTTGAAGGCAATCCATAATGTATGAAATATTTCTCCATCAAGACCTTTGCCACCACATGGGCCTTCTGGTTTTTAGTTGGGAAAGCCTGGGCGTATCTCGTGAAATGATCCGTGACTACTAACACGTTACTTATGCCTTTGGAGTCAGGCTCCATAGAAAGAAAGTCCATGCACACTAAATCCATAGGCCCCTGACTTGCGATCTGGTGCAATGGAGCAGCTCTCTGTATGGGGGTCTTGTGAGTGACACACTCCCCACAGTTCTTGATGTACTCTTCCACTTGCATCGACATCCTAGGCCAAAATAATCTACTACGGAGCAGGTCAACAGTTCTTTCTTGTCCAAGATGCCCCATGTCATCATGCATGGCCTCCATAACCATCTCCCGGAACTCTCTGGGCAGGATGAGTTGGTTGACCACATCTCCGGATGGTCTCTTAGTGTACCGATACAGCAGTCCATCTTTCATTGAAATCTTCCCACCTTCTCTTTTCAATCTGGGCAATTCAGGACACATGTTCCCCTCCTCTGGCCAGTGCCCAGTCTTGATGGCTTTGATGGCTGGTCCAATGGCTTCATCCTCTTCTTGCGCCTTTCGGAGACTCATTTTGGACATGAGTTCCAGGGACTTTAACTCCATATGTGTTGGAAACGCATACAGTTCAGGAACACAGTGGGGAGATGCTCCAAGCTGAGCAACATAGACTGGTGTACTACATGCAGACTCTGTGATGCAGACTCTCTGGCAGATGGTTTTCACTCCAGACTGAGGTATAGTCACCCAGCCATTGTCATCCTCCTCTGGCATATTCCTGGACAACAAGTCGGCATCAATGTTTTGTCGGCCTGGGCGATACTGCACGTCAAACTCGTATGTCGATAGGGCAGCTAGCCAGCGATGCCCTACCGTGTTGAGCTTCGCTTTGGACAGCACGTACGTCAGAGGGTTGTTGTCGGTGCGTACGGTGAATCTTGCCCCATACAAATAGTCGTGGAATTTGTCGACTACGGCCCACTTGAGAGACAAGAATTCCAGCTGATGAATAGGGTAGTTCTTCTCTGCAGAGCTGACTTTTCTGCTTGCAAAGGCGACTGGTCTCACACCTCCAGGGTGTTCTTGGTAAAGAACAGCACCCAGACCCTTCAAGCTTGCATCTACGTGCAGGATGTATGGACGTTGTGGATTGGCAAATGCCAGGACAGGCGCATGTGTCAGACAGTGAATTATTTGATGAAACGCATCTGCACAGGATTTGTCCCATCTTTCCCCGAACGGTTCCGATTCTTTCAAGAAGACTTTGTTCACATATTGGTCATACTTCTTTCTCTTCTGAGTTGGAGCATATCCCTTTGTGAGTTCAGTCAGTGGCCTTACAATTTCAGAATAGTTCTGGATGAATCGACGGTAATAACCGCAAAATCCTAGAAAAGATTGTAACGTCTTCAGGTTTGTTGGCATGGGCCAGGTAGTGACGGCCTCAATCTTGTTTGGATCTGGGGCAACTCCATCTGCAGACACAATGTGCCCCAGGTATTTGACCCTTGGCAGACAGATCTGACACTTGTCCACTGAGAGCTTCAGCCCATCTTCACAGAGACGATCTAGGACCTTGAGCAGTCTCTCTTCGTGTTCCTCAAGAGTTTTTCCAAACACGATCACATCGTCTAGGTACACCAGCACTTGTAAGAGGTTCATGTCACCGACAGCCTTTTCCATCAACCTTTGAAAGGTTGCTGGTGCCCCAGTAATGCCTTGAGGCATTCGCTCGAACTGCTCGAACGGGCAAATGAATGCCGTCTTCTCTTTGTCCTCTTCGGACATGGCTATCTGGTAATAGCCCGACCCAAATCCAGTACAGAAAACCACTGACTTCCGGTTAAAGCATTGAGCGCATCTTCAATGCTTGGTGTTGTGTACTGGTCGGGTATGGTTCGGCTATTCAACAGACGGTAATCCATGCACATCCTTATAGCCCCAGTCTTCTTTCTGACTACAACTATAGGGGATGCATAGGGGCTCCGCGACTCTGTTATGATTCCAGCCTGCAGCAATTCCTGTAAATGCTTTCTCACGTCTTCGATATCTGCTGGGGCTAGCCGGCGTGATCGTTGAAGGAAAGGGCGGGAATCAGAAAGTCGGATCCGGTGCTCTGCTGCTCTAGCTAATCCCACGTCCCACTCGCGCATTGAGAAGACATGAGACTTTTGACTCAGTTTCTTACATAATCTGTTCTTCCACTGTTCAGAGATGGGGGAGTCTCCAAAATGTATCAGGCTCTCATCAAAGTCAGAGGAAGCAGTCTCCTTAGGAGGAATCGTCGCAACTGAATCAATGTGGTACACACATCCAAGCACTGTTCCCACAGGTATGGACGTTTCTCTTGAAGATTAATTTATTCTTAAACTGTGGACATCCAATGCCCCACTGGGCACAACCATAGGATGAAAAATCACATCTGCAGGTAAGACAGCTGCGGGTGAGGAATCAATCATCAGTATTTCTTGAGCCACAGGCTTCCTCAGCTCAACTTTACACACAACATGAGTGTCACCATTTGGAGGTAGAACCAAGGGGCCTGGACCCATCCATCGGACACGACCCGCCTCCTCCTCTTGGACTGCCACACCCGTTAGATCAGGTTGATCTTCCGCAACATGAACACGAAACCCTAGAGTACGGGTGACATCAATGCCATTGTCTTTGCATTGATTCACCAAGCGTCTAACATGGCTTGCGTTGGTGCCCACAATGACAGACATCTTATCTTCACTCCTGGGGTTAGGACATATGAGAGCTAGGACAGTTACAGTCTGACTGGTTCCTAACACCTCAGCTGGATACTCCACATCAACTACCACGTAGCCACGGTAAGGGTAGCTAGCTCCAGACTCACTTAAACCCCACAGGGAAAGACCGGATACTGGCTGAAGTACTTCTGGTCAGACAAGTACTTCTGGTACCAGGGTTCAAAAATGATCGTCACCTGAGAGCCACTATCTAATAGAGCAGTGCAGGGTTGTCCATTAACCTTTAGGCACCAGGCTAGGCGGTCAAACTAAACCATCAGGAATATGCACACTCTCAGGCATGTCCGCTGTACTTTCCTTAACAGAACAGTTAACTTTATTAGCTGTGGCATCATTTGACGGCTGGTGGTTCTTGGACAGCTTCAAAGTCTCTTGATAACTTTAGCCTGGTTTTCTGGGCTTTGACACTTCCTGGCGAAATGCCCACTCTCACCACATCAATAGCAGAAGTGTTCCTCTGATACTTTGACTGATCGTTGTGGGGAGCTGGCTACTCCGTTGGAGGTATTCACCGCTGAAATGGCAGCTTGAGGTTCAGCTACTTTATTTGTGACTTTCTGTTGCAAACGCTTCATTTGTTTTTCAAAGCTGCTATTTCACTGTCCGAACTGCACTCACTGTACACTACCTTTGGGGGAATTTTCTCGCTGCTAACCGACGGGTCTGGTGCTGGCTTTAACACAACAGCAGCAACCAAGGCCTGTAGTTCTTTGATCTCGGACTTCAAGTTCTGAATTTCGGCCTGTTTCGCATCAGCATTCTGCCTTACAGTTCCACTTTGCAGGACAGGAGTAATCTTCTTTCGTGAAGCCTCATATGTCATGAACTGAAGGAGAACCCAAGTGCAGGCAGCAAAAACGGGGTTGAAGGGGTTAACAAGACTTTAATATACAAAACAGAAAACAAAAGCCCACAATGGGGTAAAAGAACACACAAGAACTGAAGGAGGACTTAACTATAAACCACAGACTAGAACTAACACTCACGAAGACTAACTAATACAACACACTAAGACTAGACTTGACTATTGAAGGTTTACGGGTACAAGGCACAAGAACGGCATACAAGTACATCCAGAGGTAACACGTACAGGGAAGAGGTACAACGAACGAGCACAAGACAATAGACATGAGGGCATCTTATAGGAAAACTAACAAAGGAGATAACAATGGGCAGGTGTGGGTAATGAGACACAGGAGGAAAGCAATACTAGGAACGAGAGGGGCGGGGCCAATGACGAGACTGGAGAGAACACATATTATGTCCTGATTGACCATAATATGTTTCTCTCCACATAAAACACGTGGGTCTGTCATGATTCTGCCCCTAGACCAGAAAACCAAGACAAGATTAGGCAGAATCATGACATCATATTCCTCTTCTGTGCGAACCTCCTTCAACAGCTGAAGAAAGGATGGGGGCTTTGCTCTTCTCTCTCTCAGACGAAGGTTAACTAACATCAGATCAGAGGCTATTACAACTGGTCAAGTCTCACTTTATCTGCACATCCAAGGGGAAGACCATCTCTCTGCACCACCCTAGTTAACGACAGCTCTAGACGTCTAAGGAAGTCAGACAGCTTCTCACCTGGTTGTTGCTGCAGTAAACGAAATGCAAAATACAACTCTTCTCCTGACTCTGCTGTCCCAAAAGCATGCTCCAGTGCTTCTAAGCAATCTTCAGGGCTCACCTCAGGATCACTGGCTCGTATTGATTTTACAATGTCCAGCGCTGGGCCTCTAAGACTTTCCATCAATTTCCGCCTCTTCTCTTTGTGAGAGCAGTCACACTCTTCCACCATGAGCCGTGCTTGACCCAACCAGTGGTCGAACTGCTCTTCTCCAGCGGGGGTGGGTAACATCCCAGAGAAAGTTCGTAGACGGCGATAGCTTCCATGCTCACCTGAGGACTTTGACGTCTTGTCCAGTAAATCACTCACAGCTCGCAAAATGGCCTCTGTTGACTTAGCAGCAGCCCCATCTTCAGGGAACTATAATGAGAGGTAGCTAGCCTGAGTTCTTTAAATTTCGTTTTACCCAAATATGTGAGTTTCACTAATAAATGTATCTGTATTCAACCTGTGTGTGGGTGTACCTACTAACTCCTAGTATGCAATACTTTCCCCCTCTAAATCACTATTAAACAGTATTATTTACACCTTCAAAGAAAATGAAATGTCTTTTAAATACTTATAATAAAAACACTTTCAAAGTCAACCCAAGAAATTACTCTTTTCCCTTAATCAACCTAAAATATCAAAGTTACAATAACCACAACGGTTTTATAAAAAATTCACCAGATTTAGTTAGAAAAAGGTGTCAACGTAAACAGGTATTGAAAAACTCACTTTCCATATAACAAAGGCATTTAACTTCACATAAAACAAACAATAGGGCCCAAGAAAATAAAATAGCCGGCAAACTCTAATTTAAATTAGAAATACCCTTCAAATACTCCAATGCTGCAGGCCTGAATGTAGCTTGTGTACGTGGTAGCCTTAAACCAAATGGCTGCTTCACCACACGGGCCAAACTAAAAATGGTACCTTATTTACCGGAAGCCGATGCAACCTCACACGGATAGGATCCAAAGCATCCGCCAGGGGAAACCGGACGAAAAGAATTGAAAGGAAGATGGTTAATGAGAAAAGTCACATAGTCGACGATGCGGGCAAAGTCCACCACTCCGTAACACTATCCGGCTCCGTCAGGGTCTTTGCTCCTCGTCACTCTCACCGTTCCACACAGGCTTAACCACACAAGATCGCTGGCCGCTAGCTTGTTAGCAAAGTCCGTGCAAACGCTTAGCACTGATTTCAGTCTTTATGTGCGGAGTATGCCACTCGCACCGACAGAAATATCACCATTCCAGCGAATATAAGAGTCCTGGTTGAACACTCTCACTCAAAAAGGCACATTTTGTCTATTAATCTTTACCACGTTTTTCTTATCAGACCCAAAAAACCCTCGTCTCTCGATCCTTCTCCTCCTCTCATTTGACCTCCACCTTGATTGGCTCATTGCAAAACTTTCAGAATAAAATAAATTCACAAAACACTTCTGTACTTCTCTTCCTATTCTTACAGGCATTAAAAAAGCATCTTCACCAATATTAACCAACACATATTTAACCTTTTAAGTGTAAAACATGAACATAGCACAATATTAATTTTTCTTATACAGCAAAATCATAACTTGTCAATGATTATTAAATTTTTCTTTTTTAACCTTAAACTATTTATTAAACTATGAACTGATTTATTCAAACTGGTACAACCTACTAATGATTAAAATTCAACCGGGTTACACTAAGAAAATATATGTATTTATATAAGGATACTTCTCAATAAATGATGAATATAAAAATATGATTTTACATCAAAGTGTGCAATATGGTCATTTGAATTTGAAAGAGAGTTAGCAAGCACTTTTTTTGCGATTGTTTGCTAATTTTATTAGTTAACGTTTTATGTTGTATTGTTACCCTCAAAAAATAACCTGCAGGGAACGTTACTTTTAGGTTAGGAAAAAAACAACATACAGAGAATGTTCTGTGAACATTTCCCTTTGGTTACCAACGAAAAAACTAAATGGGAACCATAGGGGAGCGTTCTGCGTTCGCTGGGCAGATACTTTGTTTTTTAAAGTAATGGCGTGCGCTAAGTTTGTTTAGATAAATAATAGACGGCGCTGTTGTAAAGTCAATAGCTTTACTAAGAGTTGTTTTTCATGTGATATGTATGCTGTGAATATATTATATTTACATTTGGCCATTTAGCAGATGCTTTTATCCAAAGCGACTTATAAAGACTTCAGTGAGCAATAAGCGATATGTCATAAAAGAGGAATAGTACGATAGGTGCTAATACAAAGATACTAGTTTCAACAACAACAACAACAACACCTAGTACCACTCCCCTGGGACCCGTTTCAGAAAGCAGGGTAAGTGCAAACTCAGTGTAAGTTAACCCCAGAAATCGGGATACTCTGGGTTTTCAGTTTCAGAACGCGAGGTATATCAAACCCGTGACCGCTGGGTAAGTCAAGCCCGTTTCAGAAATAGAGGTATCTTATACTTAGAGTGAGTAACCATAGTAACCTACTCTGTGAACCTAACCTGGTCTGGAGCAGGTTTTATTCCACTAACCCGAGGTTTGTTGCAATCTCCGCCCCTTTTAGAAGCGCGAGCGGTGTTGAACTTGCCTTTGCCGTTTTTTTTTATTCGTTTTCCTTAATCGCGCACAAGTTCAGAACACAGAAATTAAAATGTCATGTCCGTTTATTCATGAACCCGTAGATGAGGAAGCTGCATTCATTCAGAGAGAGTTAAATTTACGTTGGGAGAGAATATATGGTGAAGCCCCTTTTGGATGTTAAATATCCGGAGGATTTTTTATTTGAGCGATACAGTTTTTCTTTACAGTCCATTACATAGATCCACACTCTGCTTCATCCTTACATCACAAACCTCACTCGTCGGGGTCACGCTCTTACATCTGAGCAGATTCTCTGTATCGCTTTACGTTTCTTTGCTAATGGAAGCTTTCTATATAACACCGGGGATGCAGAACACGTTAGCAAGGCAACTGTATGCAGAGCAGTAAGAAAAGTGTGCATCACTCTCAAGCACTTTTTATACATTTGTGTTAAGTTTCCTGTGAGAGCCATCAAAGAGGAGTTTCATAGGACTGCAGGTGAATGGTGAACGTCTATCTGAATCAGGCTGATCAAATAAATGTGCTCTTGCTGCCACCTCTGGAATTAGATAATAATTCAAATACCCTTTAGGATTTCCCATTGTGATTGGGTGCACATTTAAAAGGTCCAACTTGCCCCGTTCTGCGCGGGCTTCGAACTGCCGTCGGTCAGAATGAGAGACGGCACTGCAACGTGGAGGCTAAAGACCGCAGTCCCTATAGCGTCTGTCGCTAGAGCG
This sequence comes from Barbatula barbatula, assembly GCA_037178815.1. NCBI lineage: Eukaryota > Metazoa > Chordata > Actinopteri > Cypriniformes > Nemacheilidae > Barbatula > Barbatula barbatula. The sequence continues at coordinate 562,261 of CM074080.1, read as the reverse complement.
TCTCTGTTGGTCGGGGATTGAGGCTTACACACTGCACAGCTCTTCACTAGCTGGCCTCCGTTACACAGCTGGAGCAGGGGCGAGCATGGCTAGTTTTCTGTCTTCTATAGCCACAGTGCTCGGTTCTCATGTCCTCATAACTTTCAATGCCAGTTTATTAAATATATCAAACATTTCCCAGTCAGGCATCCTACTAGCAAGAGCATTTAAACTCACCGGGCTGAATGATGTTTATATATTTCATTTTCAGCTGCTGCCATGTTCTTTTTATTGCAGAAGGATTGCACCTACATGACAAAAAGCGTAGCTATATATATACATATATATATAGTGCCTCCTATTGTTTTGGCGAGAAATAAACGGAACGCTTTTTGTCACGTGACGTTGCCATGGTGAATCGTGTTATCTTCACTCAATTGATGATGGCTTTTTAAAGCCGCGGTGAACACGAGTAACCTCGGGTGAAGTTACTCAGAGTGGATTGAACTCATTGAAACCAGCTGTTCTGAAACAGAAAACTCAGAGTAGCGATTATCTGAGTAAATCAACTCAGAGTTCATATTTTAACTCAGTGTTGCTTGAACCTCCTTATTGAAACGGGTCCCTGGTGGTACTAGGTGACTTCAACATCCACATTGGAAAACCACAGGCTGCTGACTTCGTCAACCTGACCGCATCATTTCTCCTCGAGCAGGTTTCCACATCAGCAACCCACAAGTCTGGAAACCATCTAGATCTGATCTTCACAAGGTACTGCTCCACTCATCACTCTCAGGTCACCCCGCTGCACAGACTCGGTTGCCATCTTCAAAAAACGCCTAAAAATGCATCTCTTCCGTCAACACGTCGCTGATTGATTTTTCCTAATTCTCTTCCCTTTCCTTCTTTATAAAAAAAGAATAATAAAAAAAACACTTTATAACCTCATTATTCTTAGCTTTGTATACTGTGCTAGGCTTTAATGGACTAGTTTGATGCACTTATGTATTTTGTTGCCTATGTTGTTATAATTGCTTCCAATGTTTCCTCATCTGTAAGTCGCTTTGGATAAAAGCATCTGCTAAATGACTAAATGTAAATGTAGTTGTTTTTAATGTATTTTCAGATAATTGATCTGTTTTTCTACAGTTTAATAAAATTATTAACAGTAATATACTATAATTTAATGAATTATGACTAAAATATTCTCTGTATTTTTACAGTTTTTTTGTATTGTTATTTGACGGAATCCATCTGGCAACTTTGCTGCCAGAGATTTACCGTTTTTTTACAGGTTTTTTTACAGTGTAGGCATAGCCTGCCAGGGCATGGTAAAACCCTAATGTTATATTGTTACTTAATTTTACAAAACAAGTAATGATGCGATGGCACAAGAATTCTTAGATGCTCACTCTCTTTAATCCAGATCAAACTCACATGAACATCTCAAATTCTCTCTGGTATCTACACTGATCAAGCGCCCTACTCTATATCCCTCTAGTGTTCAGTTCTTGTAATAACAGTTTATGTAGACACAACACCTAAATAAACCACATTTACATTTTAATTACATTTAGTTATAAATATAGTTAATTTGCAGCATTTGGAGTTTGCTATAATGTGCTTAATCACTAGTCGAATATAAACAGACATCACACCCTGGAGAAAGTTATTCCTGGAGGGAACATTCAGAGGGGCATACATTTAAAACACTTTCAATTTACTGATTTATGTAATTTTACATACATTTCTGTCATGAACAGGAAAATAATCAATAAAACATTTACAGTAATTATCTGTAAAAGTACATCTTTTAAATCTGTAAAAATAATGTAATGTTCTGTAGAAAAAAAATGTAATCTGTAAAAATAGTATGAAATGCCTTTAAAAACATAATTTTGATGTAATTGTAAATTACAATACTGTCATTTTAATGGTAAAACTTTAAATTACAGCAAATATCTGTAAAACAACGTTTTACTGTTTCACGAGTTCGCCCTCGCCGATAAACAGCTCCTTGTTGGGATAGATGGTAAAGCATGGGAATGCAGGTTATGTGTATTTGGCGTGTTGTACAGGGAGTGGGCTCCAAGCTTGCCGGATCTATCCGAACCCGGAGCACTCTACCCTGCTCAGAGCAAGTGCTCCGGGCTCGGAACCGGCTCGAGCCCAGAACACACCCCCCCGAGGGTCCTGCGGGACTTAGAGAAAATGAGAGGAGCTGGGGTGGAGGAGGGATGCTTATCTGGCAAGATGCAACAGGTAAGATTGTTTGTCTATTTATGATAGAGCTTGCTGGAGCTGATAGGGTAGATACGGTGTTTGCTGATGGTGAACCAGCCTAGATAATTGAGTAGAGATTGCGTGCTCGGCTGATAGGTGATTGCTGCTGATGGAACATCGGGCTGATTTATATGCTTAGGTTCCTCCCGAACTTTGTTTATAAAACATCATTTAATGAAAAACTTGGGAAATTCTGTAAAAAAATACAGAATATTACCTGTAAAATAACAGTAATTTTTTCAGTGTGATTACTAGTTCTTCTATTGGTATACAGTACGCTGCCTTTCCAAACTGCGCTTGAGCGTGCAATGATCCCAGACAATTTAATCCAGATCTTCTAATCGTACACAACAGGTGCGTTCAAAGAACCAAATTATCCAGATCATGATTTGTGTGAGTTCAGATTCTACATTACAAATAACACATTAGACAGGTTTATTTTTAACGTTGCTTCGTCAATATCCTTGTTACTTTATTTAAAATGTATAATATTATACAATGTCATTTTCAGGGAACCCAGTCATTCAGTGCAGTGCAGAGTATTGCATTGGATAAAAGTGCTTGCCATATAAGATGAACACCTCCCAAGAGAAAATTGAATCAAAGTGTTTATGGTTTAAACAACTAGAACTTAAATTTTTAAGCTTGAACTGATTTATTTCTTTCATGCAGTCTCCTGTAAAACATGTATGATGATAAAGTACAGATTAAAGACAAACACAAGAAGAGTAAGTGTTATCTTGTGTTTCTTCAACTGTGAAATGTTTCTCTCCACTCTGAGTTCTCGTATGCTTCTTAAATATGCTCATAAATCTTTTCACACTGAAGTCATGCAAAAGACACTGATGACCCGCAAAAGGTTTATCTCCAGTGAATTCTCATGTGTGTCTTAAGGTTTCCTGTTTTTGTAAAAGTCTTTCCACACTGTAGACATGCGTGAGGTTTCTCTCCAGTGTGAATTCTCATGTGTGTCTTAAGGTTTCCTGTTTGTGTAAAAGTCTTTCCACACTGTAGACATGCGTGAGGTTTCTCTCCAGTGTGAATTCTCATGTGTCTCTTAAGGCTTCCTGTAGCTGTAAAACTCTTTCCACACTGAATACATGCGTGAGGTTTCTCTCCAGTGTGAATTCTCATGTGTGTCTTAAGGTTTCCTGTTTCTGTAAAACTCTTTCCACACTGTAGACATGCGTGAGGTTTCTCTCCAGTGTGAATTCTCATGTGTCTCTTAAGTTGACTTGTATCTGTAAAAGTCTTTCCACACTGTAGACATGCATGAGGTTTCTCTCCAGTGTGAATTCTCATGTGTCTCTTAAGTTGACTTGAATCTGTAAAACTCTTTCCACACTGTAGACATGCGTGAGGTTTCTCTCCAGTGTGAATTCTCATGTGTCTCTTAAGTTGACTTGAATCTGTAAAACTCTTTCCACACTGTAGACATGCGTGAGGTTTCTCTCCAGTGTGAATTCTCATGTGTCTCTTAAGTTGACTTGTATCTGTAAAACTCTTTCCACACTGTAGACATGTGTGAGGTTTCTCTCCAGTGTGAATTCTCATGTGTGTCTTAAGGCTACTCGTATCTGTAAAAGTCTTTCCACACTGTAGACATACATGAGGTTTCTCTCCAGTGTGAATTCTCATGTGTGTCTTAAGGTGACTCTTATGTAAAAAACTCTTTCCACACTGTAGACATGCGTGAGGTTTCTCTCCAGTGTGAATTCTCATGTGTGTCTTAAGGCTACTCGGATCTGTAAAACTCTTTCCACACTGTAGACATGCGTGAGGTTTCTCTCCAGTGTGAATTCTCATGTGTGTCTTAAGGCTACCTCGGATCTGTAAAAGTCTTTCCACACTGTAGACATGCGTGAGGTTTTTCTCCAGTGTGAATTCTCATGTGTGTCTTAAGGTTACTCATATCTGTAAAAGTCTTTCCACACTGTAGACATGTGTGAGGTTTCTCTCCAGTGTGAATTCTCATGTGTGTCTTAAGGCTTCCTGTAGCTGTAAAAGTCTTTCCACACTGTAGACATGTGTGAGGTTTCTCTCCAGTGTGAATTCTCATGTGTGTCTGAAGGTTTCCTGTAATCTTTCCACACTGTAGAAGAGTCTTTCCACACTGTAGACACCCTGTAACATGCGTGAGGTTTCTCTCCAGTGTGAATTCTCATGTGTGTCTGAAGGTTTCCTGTTTTTGTAAAAGTCTTTCCACACTGTAGACATGCGTGAGGTTTCTCTCCAGTGTGAATTCTCATGTGTGTCTTAAGGTTTCCTGTTTCTGTAAAACTCTTTCCACACTGTAGACATGTGTGAGGTTTCTCTCCAGTGTGAATCCTCATGTGTCTCTTAAGGCTTCCTGTTTCTGTAAAACTCTTTCCACACTGTAGACATACATGAGGTTTTTCTCCAGTGTGAATTCTCATGTGTCTCTTAAGTTGACTTGTATCTGTAAAAGTCTTTCCACACTGTAGACATGTGTGAGGTTTCTCTCCGGTGTGAGTTCTCATGTGTGTCTTAAGGTTACTGGTAGCTGTAAAAGTCTTTCCACACTGTAGACATGTGTGAGGTTTCTCTCCAGTGTGAATTCTCATGTGTGTCTTAAGGCTACTCGTATCTGTAAAACTCTTTCCACACTGTAGACATGTGTGAGGTTTCTCTCCAGTGTGAATTCTCATGTGTGTCTTAAGGCTTCCTGTTTTTGTAAAAGTCTTTCCACACTATAGACATGTCTGAGGTTTCTCTCCAGTGTGAATTCTCATGTGTGTCTTAAGGCTTCCTGTAGCTGTAAAACTCTTTCCACACTGTAGACATGCGTGAGGTTTCTCTCCAGTGTGAATTCTCATGTGTGTCTTAAGGTTTCCTGTTTTTGTAAAAGTCTTTCCACACTGTAGACATGTGTGAGGTTTCTCTCCAGTGTGAATTCTCATGTGTGTCTTAAGGCTTCCTGTAGCTGTAAAACTCTTTCCACACTGTAGACATGCGTGAGGTTTCTCTCCAGTGTGAATTCTCATGTGTGTCTTAAGGTTTCCTGTTTTTGTAAAAGTCTTTCCACACTGTAGACATGTGTGAGGTTTCTCTCCAGTGTGAATTCTCATGTGTTTCTTAAGGTGAACTGTTTGTGTAAAACTCTTTCCACACTGTAGACATGCGTGAGGTTTCTCTCCAGTGTGAATTCTCATGTGTGTCTTAAGGTTTCCTGTAGCTGTAAAAGTCTTTCCACACTGTAGACATGCGTGAGGTTTCTCTCCAGTGTGAATTCTCATGTGTCTCTTAAGGCTTCCTGTTTCTGTAAAACTCTTTCCACACTGTAGACATACATGAGGTTTCTCTCCAGTGTGAATTCTCATGTGTCTCTTAAGGTGACTTGTATCTGTAAAAGTCTTTCCACACTGTAGACATGTGTGAGGTTTCTCTCCAGTGTGAATTCTCATGTGTGTCTTAAGGCTACTCGTATCTGTAAAAGTCTTTCCACACTGTAGACATACATGAGGTTTCTCTCCAGTGTGAATTCTCATGTGTGTCTTAAGGTGAACTGTTTGTGTAAAACTCTTTCCACACTGTAGACATGTGTGAGGTTTCTCTCCAGTGTGAATTCTCATGTGTGTCTTAAGGCTTCCTGTTTTTGTAAAAGTCTTTCCACACTATAGACATGTCTGAGGTTTCTCTCCAGTGTGAATTCTCATGTGTGTCTTAAGGCTTCCTGTAGCTGTAAAACTCTTTCCACACTGTAGACATGCGTGAGGTTTCTCTCCAGTGTGAATTCTCATGTGTGTCTTAAGGTTTCCTGTTTTTGTAAAAGTCTTTCCACACTGTAGACATGTGTGAGGTTTCTCTCCAGTGTGAATTCTCATGTGTGTCTTAAGGCTTCCTGTAGCTGTAAAACTCTTTCCACACTGTAGACATGCGTGAGGTTTCTCTCCAGTGTGAATTCTCATGTGTGTCTTAAGGTTTCCTGTTTTTGTAAAAGTCTTTCCACACTGTAGACATGTGTGAGGTTTCTCTCCAGTGTGAATTCTCATGTGTTTCTTAAGGTGAACTGTTTGTGTAAAACTCTTTCCACACTGTAGACATGCGTGAGGTTTCTCTCCAGTGTGAATTCTCATGTGTGTCTCAAGGCTTCCTGTTTGTGTAAAACTCTTTCCACACTGTAGACATGTGTGAGGTTTCTCTCCAGTGTGAATTCTCATGTGTGTCTTAAGGTTTCCTGTTTGTGTAAAACTCTTTCCACACTGTAGACATGCGTGAGGTTTCTCTCCAGTGTGAATTCTCATGTGCTGTTTTTCACTCTTTTTGTCTCCTGTTCTCAAAGCTTCTTCCAGTGAAACTTTCTGGAATCTTTGTGCACGTTGATGTTTCTGATCAGCATCTTTTACTTCATCTTTACTGTCCTTATTCTCTTCCATCATATCTGAAGTGAACAAAACTATCTGTTAAACACAGTTTTACAATTGTACAAAACAACATCACAAGACAAGATCACAGTTTCATTTTCAGGGAACACAGTCATTCAGTGCACTGAGTATTGCTTTGGATAAAAGTGTTTGCCATATAAGATGAACACATCCTAAGAGAATATTTTAACTTTACTGTTTAAATTACAACATAAAATGAGCTTAGACTGTACATTATTGACATTTGTATTTGATTGACAAAATGTATTCATTGTGCAATCCAGAGAGCAAATGTATGTTTATTATAATCATTTTTGTTACTGAATTATGTGTTTTATAATTAAAATCATTACTGCCATGATATCTCAGTGGTTTGGATTGAATGAATCAAGTATAAGTCAAGAATCAATGCAAAACATTTTCAGGTACAAAATAAAAGTCATCAGATGTGAAATAACACTACATAGTCTTCACTGTATAAATTGAATATAGATTAATCCTTATTAGAGTCACACCAGTCAAGAGACTTGAGTGACGATTTTCTTTTCTTTTGTTGTTTTATTAACAATAATAACAGACTGTGATTTATAAAGCTGCTGTCACTTTAAGTTCAGTACAGCAGAAACGATGCCCCCAAAAATATAGTCGAGTAAAAGAAAGAATAACAACTAAAAACCAACAGACTGTGTCTCATGTAGTCGAGTAAAAGAACAAATGCATGTTTTCTTTTCAATAAGACGATAAAAAACCAACAGACTGATGAAAATGTGAAAAAAGGGTCAAAATGCTGTGCTCTACAAACTCAAAGCAGAACGATGGTCACCTTATAGCCAAACATGTGATTCTATTGAACCTTTACCAGATCACAACCAGATCAAGTTATGATCATTTGATGCAGTTTAGTGATTCACTTTCAGTTCTAATCTTCTGCATTTGTGGTTTATCAAATAAATGAAAGCTTAATAATTCCTCCACTGTCAGAAATAAAGATTTAAAAACAGAAACCAACCTCTGTGTTCTTTAGTCCTCTGAGTTTCTGTTGTGTGTAGTTCTGGATCTCTCGTGTTCTCAAGCTTCTCTTCCACAAACTCCAACAACTGTGTGAAGATTTCAGTTCTTACACCTGAAGTGATTCTTCTGCTTGTTGCTTTCTGGTATTTATTGGTGGTTTGATGTAGGAGGAGCTTTACTGAAGGTGTCAATCACTGTTGGTGTGAACTGGAGATGTTAGAGACACATTGTCAATAACTCAACTCAGCTTCACTTATATAACATCACTAAAAACAACAATTGTTGACCAAGATGCTGTCCACTATATCAAATACCAACATTTATCTCCATGTGTGACATAAATGACAAAAACATCTCGGCCACATCACAAATCAACTACAGAAACCCAAGCAAAGTGAGAGCAGTTGTCATAAAAACATCTAACAATGTTCAATTTCTTTGGTTTTATTCATGATGGATAAATATTCAACTGCTTATTATTTATTATTATTATAATATTATTAGAAATATCAATTATTGAAGCAGTTTGATTATCGATACACTATCATGAAAAAATATTGCGCTGTAATCTATCGATAATTTTGCACAAACGACAGAAATTGTCTGCAAATCGAATTTCTAAATAAAAAAAACGATTAAATTGAAAAGAATGTGAGTTAAATCATTCAATAACTTCTGAACTGACTTTGATTTGACCGGTTACAACAAGACCCTCAGGATATAAAACTGTCTGCTGTTTTAAATCACAGAAGTTTTGAGCTTTTAAAATCGATATCAAATTCTGCCTATTTAAAACACAAACATCTGTTTTGTGAAACATTTCCATGAGAGTTTAAGATATCAGCATAATGAAGGAGGTGAAAATGGGAACTATGGGTGTAGAATAATGACAGCTGTTAACACTGATGTGTCTGTTATACTGAAACAAAAAGAAAACGTTCATGATCATCAGCAGAAGACCGGCAGCTCTATTAACACCAATGGATGTGTTTTCACTGTTAGGCTAATGTCACTAATGAAACAAACCTTTCAGGACAAACATACAAATCAGGATTTTAAGTCTCAGTATATATGAACTAAACATGTGTTTATCATTGTTATATCTTCCTCACTGTGCTCCTGTGTTTTGTGTTCATCTCTTGTGCTAAGACTGACTCAACTCTGAATACATCAGACCAAATCCCTCTGAATTCATCTGATCCGACAGAAAAGGTGCATCATGTCAAGACCATATTATATATTATACTGAAGGAAACTAGGCTTTATATTTAACTGTATTATTAAGGCTCGTTACGTTATAATGTTGATTCTAGTTTGTAATAATGACACTTTTCCGCATGTTCACAAGACCGTCAAGAATCCTTGAAATGAAACTTAACGAGAGAATCCGCCGGTCGTTCATTCTCTCTGAACGGATTTGAAACGATACAGCGGCGTCTTATAATAAATTCGTTCCCTGAACTTCTCCGCGATTAGTTGAGTTTTAAACGTCTGAAATGTCACATTGTTCGTCAACAGACTCATTGAAAGCGGTCACAGCAAACAGCGCATACAGGCGCGCAGACAGCACTATAGTGACGGGGAGACAAGACCCCTCAGACTCATAGTGACCCGATCTGCCCCTCACTGTCCCAACGAAAGACGACAAACATCAAACATCTGTAAAACTGAGGATTCATGAGGATGTCCGCTATGTACATTAGCCTGAGTAGTGACGGACAGGCCCGCAGCTGCTTCAGTATTTTCCCGTCACTGCTTCACAATCGTGTCGGTCATCGACGTTCAGTCTCTGTGTGCTGCTGCCGCTGCGACTCCTGGCCCCGCCCCCGGGGTCCTACGAGGACCTGTTAGCTGCCTCAATTGTGCCTGTAGTAGCGGTAACCATAGTGATCAAATGCCGTCGTCTATGACTGAGCTGGTGATATTTGTCGACTGATGATATTACAATAACTTTTCTTGAGGTTTTTCACCAACAGTTTTTCTGTGCAGCATACGAATGATTTATGAAAATGATTTAATGACACAATGTTACAATCAGTATAACTGTTTATAAGTATTTTTATGTAAATAATCATTATTGCATGTTTAAGAATACTTTTCAACCTTTTACAGCAACATACAATCCAATGATGTCTGTAAGACCTAGAGGCCTAAAGTTGAATAAAGCTCAGAGGATGAGGCACAGAAAACCTCTGACCAGTGTATCTTATCTTTTTAAACATGAGGTAATGATGCGCCGACCACGATTATAAACGTATCCTGTTGCCTAGGATCTACTGGTGGCGAGGCAGAATAATTGGGTATTAAAATAAGAGATAACAGGAACTTATCTGATTGGTACAACAGAAACCCCCCTTGCATTAGTTTCAATATAACTATGGGCTGGAAAACACTGTCATTTCAGATGCTTTGGGAAGATCTCAACTTGCTTTGATTCGAACAAATAAAGTTATCTCTTTGACACCTGGACCTTCTTTATCTGAGCGATTCTTTGAAACCACAAGATCAACTTTCCATGACAAGTGTAAGTTGTTTGTACTACTGTCATGGTTTTTGAAAATGGCTTGTAATTTGGTGAAGTGTTTTTGTTCCACTTAAAATAAAATTCAATAGCCTAACGTCACATTTGTCACTTATCTGTTATTAGCCTAACAGTGAAAACACATCCATTGGTGTTAATAGAGCTGCCGGTCTTCTGCTGATGATCATGAACGTTTTCTTTTTGTTTCAGTATAACAGACACATCAGTGTTAACAGCTGTCATTATTCTACACCCATAGTTCCCATTTTCACCTCCTTCGTTATGCTGATATCTTAAACTCTCATGGAAATGTCCTCACAAAACAGATGTTTGTGTTTTAAATAGGCAGAATTTGATATCGATTTTAAAAGCTCAAAACTTCTGTGATTTAAAACACCAGACAGTTTTATATCCTGAGGGTCTTGTTGTAACCGGTCAACAGACTACAGCGCAATATGTTTTCATGATAGTGTATCGATAGTCCAACAGCTACAATCTGTGATATTTTAATTGTGTTTTATCGTCATATATGCTACAGTACATATGGCCAATGTCTCAAGAGGGAGCAGCATGACACCAGAGTGGGAAACTTTAATGGAGTCTACTGGTATGTGAGTGTTGGGATGATAAAATCACCTCAGCAAGTTGAATTTTAAGCTCTATTTTTGACATTTTTATTTGTAAAAATATATTGTCGCCAACACCTGTAAAATTGTGTTTTTCCATCTTAAAAATATATCTAAACTTCGTCATGTGCTGTCACCATCAGATGCAGAGAAGCTTATTCATGCCTTTATGACATCAAGACTAGATTACTGTAATGCACTATTAGGTGGTTGCCCTGCAGGCCTATTACAAAAACTCCAACTGGTCCAAAATGCGGCAGCTCGAGTTCTTACACGTACAAGAAAGTTTGAGCATATTAGCCCAGTTCTGTCAACCTTGCACTGGTTAAATATAAAGCATCACATTAACTTTAAATTCTGCTTATTGCCTATAAAGCCCTTCATGGTCCTCACTATTTGAGTGAACTTCTCTTGTATTTCAGTCCTTCACGTCCACGTCTGCTCTCAGGCGTCCGTTCAGTTGGTAATACCTAGAATTTCAAAATCAAGTGCAGGTTTGGAACAGTCTTCCCCGCACTGTACTGGAGTCAGACACACTCTGTCAGTTTAAATCTAGACTAAAGATGCAACTTTATAATCTTGCATACGCTACAGTATTATAATATAAATATATTCTGAAAGGTTTAGGCTGCACTAGTTAGATCAACCGGAACCAGAAACACTTCCAATAACAACTGATGCATTTGTTGCATCAAAGAGGACAGAACAGAACTCTACTCTCAGCCAGTCTTGTCTCATTGCAAGATGTTTTTATGACAACTGCTCTCACTTTGCTTGGGTTTCTGTAGTTGATTTGTGATGTGGCCGAGATGTTTTTGTCATTTATGTCACACATGGAGATAAATGTTGGTATTTGATATAGTGGACAGCATCTTGGTCAACAATTGTTGTTTTTAGTGATGTTATATAAGTGAAGCTGAGTTGAGTTATTGACAATGTGTCTCTAACATCTCCAGTTCACACCAACAGTGATTGACACCTTCAGTAAAGCTCCTCCTACATCAAACCACCAATAAATACCAGAAAGCAACAAGCAGAAGAATCACTTCAGGTGTAAGAACTGAAATCTTCACACAGTTGTTGGAGTTTGTGGAAGAGAAGCTTGAGAACACGAGAGATCCAGAACTACACACAACAGAAACTCAGAGGACTAAAGAACACAGAGGTTGGTTTCTGTTTTTAAATCTTTATTTCTGACAGTGGAGGAATTATTAAGCTTTCATTTATCTGATAAACCACAAATGCAGAAGATTAGAACTGAAAGTGAATCACTAAACTGCATCAAATGATCATAACTTGATCTGGTTGTGATCTGGTAAAGGTTCAATAGAATCACATGTTTGGCTATAAGGTGACCATCGTTCTGCTTTGAGTTTGTAGAGCACAGCATTTTGACCCTTTTTTCACATTTTCATCAGTCTGTTGGTTTTTTATCGTCTTATTGAAAAGAAAACATGCATTTGTTCTTTTACTCGACTACATGAGACACAGTCTGTTGGTTTTTAGTTGTTATTCTTTCTTTTACTCGACTATATTTTTGGGGGCATCGTTTCTGCTGTACTGAACTTAAAGTGACAGCAGCTTTATAAATCACAGTCTGTTATTATTGTTAATAAAACAAGAAAAGAAAAGAAAATCGTCACTCAATGCTCTTGACTGGTGTGACTCTAATAAGGATTGATCTATATTCAATTTATACAGTGAAGACTATGTAGTGTTATTTCACATCTGATGACTTTTATTTTGTACCTGAAAATGTTTTGCATTGATTCTTGATTTATACTTGATTCATTCAATCCAAACCACTGAGATATCATGGCAGTAATTAATAAACATACATTTGCTCTCTGGTTTACACAATGAATAATTTACAGTTTTGTTTCTTTTTCTGCTGGAAATGTAATTTCTGTACATTCTGAGTGATTTTTATGTTGTAATTTAAACAGAATAAAGTTAAAATATTCTCTTAGGATGTGATCATCTTATATGGCAAACACTTTTATCCAAAGCAATACTCAGTGCACTGAATGACTGTGTTCCCTGAAAATGAAACTATGATCTTGTCTTGTGATGTTGTTTTGTACAATTGTAAAACTGTGTTTAACAGATAGTTTTGTTCACTTCAGATATGATGGAAGAGAATAAGGACAGTCAAGATGAAGTAAAAGATGCTGATGAGAAACATCAACGTGCACAAAGATTACAGAAAGTTTCACTGGAAGAAGCTTTGAGAACAGGAGACAAAAAGAGTGAAAAACAGCACATGAGAATTCACACCAGAGAGAAACCTCACACATGTCTACAGTGTGGAAAGAGTTTTACAGCTACGAGTAACCTCAAGATACACATGAGAATTCACACTGGAGAGAAACCTCACGCATGTCTACAGTGTGGAAAGAGTTTTACAGATCCGAGTAGCCTTAGGAGACACATGAGAATTCACACTGGAGAGAAACCTCACGCATGTCTACAGTGTGGAAAAACTTTTACACATCCGAGTAGCCTTAAGACACACATGAGAATTCACACTGGAGAGAAACCTCATGCATGTCTACAGTGTGGAAAAACTTTTACAGATCCGAGTAGCCTTAAGAGACACATGAGAATTCACACTGGAGAAAAACCACATGTATGTCTACAGTGTGGAAGGAGTTTTACACATTTGAGTCACCTTAAGAGACACATGAGAATTCACACTGGAGAAAAACCACATGTATGTCTACAGTGTGGAAGGAGTTTTACACATTTGAGTAACCTTAAGACACACATGAGAATTCACACTGGAGAAAAACCACATGTATGTCTACAGTGTGGAAGGAGTTTTACACATTTGAGTCACCTTAAGACACACATGAGAATTCACACTGGAGAGAAACCTCACGCATGTCTACAGTGTGGAAAGACTTTTACACAAACAGGAAGCCTTAAGAAACACATGAGGATTCACTGGTGAGAAACCTTTAGTGTGTCATCAGTGTCTTTTGCATGACTTCAGTGTGGAAGGGCTTATGAGTAACCTCAGGATTCCAGGGCTGGACTGGTTATCTTGCACACCGGGCGTCATGGAAGGGGCTTCTGTCAGGTGGCTCCCATCTAATTGTGAAATGGAGGACATGGATTTTGTTGAGAGTGTATGCGCATTATGTGCTATGGAAGGCTGAAGATAGACATATAGACTCGTTGTGAGAATCCAGAATTCTCTGTGTCCCAGCTGTTTCAACATGTAAGGACAGATATATGTTTTTCTGAGGGATCTCCATTATGAAGGCGTGCTCAGTACACGTTGACCTTAGAAATGTCAGATTTATTGTGTTATCTTGTTATTGTGTGAGATGTGCAGATATAAGTAATATGTTCATCACTTCCTCACTTATGCATATATATACTGAACCCATCTTTAGTAAACTTTGACTTTGAGTGAACTACACTTCTGTGTCTGTGTCATTCTTGGTCCCCGGATCCGGTTCCTCTGATTGCTCCATCTATTAGACCCTTCAATTCATGAAAGCTGTATACCTAGACAAAGAAATCATCTTACACTTGTTCAGCGCTGTGTTTGGATCCATCAAATCCTTCAGAGGCGCAGTCCTTCGTTGTTATTTCGGTCTGCCTCCGCTCGCTATGTCATAATCACTTCACTATTGCAGTAGATCAAGCTCCTGGTGGGTAAACGCAGCGAAAATTTTCTACTTGCTTGAATCACGCAAACTATGGGAAGCCAAACAAGCCAACAATGGGACGAGACAGCGGGGTATTACAGAGCTCCCTTCAATAACTTCAATGACTTCCAATATCGTAGTCTTGAGGAGCACGTCATCCTCCTGGTAATTAAATCAGACAGTTTATATGTTCAGGTAATTTATTTTATTATTGTACGTTTCGCCCCTAGCCATTTTACCTCAACTATTTACGTTAATAATAGCAGAGGTTTATGGGTAAAATGTAAATGAGTTGCGCCCAATGAACTTGTATGTTTTAATTGGTCAGTGCAGCGGATTGGTTGGCGCCGCGCTGCCCATTGTTTGGCGCTAGGAAATTGAATCCCGCAGAAGACATGTCAGCGCGGTGCGAGCTCTGTAATAACCCGATGTCTCGTCCCACTTATGGATTGTTTGGCTTCTCTTACTAACGCTCAATTCAGGCGAATCACACCGTAAGTAGGTGTAGGTCTATCACCAGGGAGTCAGTCAAGAGAGAGTGAGTACACTGGTCCACTTGCACTGGTACACTGGTCCATGGCACTTAGTTCTCAGCTTTGTAGGTTTTTTTGGGAATGGAACAGTAGATATTCATATCTACAGGGACCGCAAGGATGGTTTACCGGTTGGTTGTGTCCGACCGATTGTGGTGGGCCGGTCTGAGCAAAAATGCAAGCCCCCTTTTTTTGTCCTAGTCCAGCCCTGCTCAAGAAGGATACGAGAACTCAGAGCGGAGAGAAACATTTCACAGTTGAAGAAACACAAGATAACACTTACTGTTCTAGTTGTGTTTGTTTTTAATCTGTATCATCATACATGTTTTACAGGAGACTGCATGGAAGAAATAAATCAGTTCAACCTTTAAAACTTGTTTTGTTCTGTATTTAAGTTCTAGTTGTTTAAACCATAAACACACCAAATACGATAACTGCAGAACGCAGTGTGAATAAAGAGCTAAATATATTTTCCTAAATACTGTTCATAATCATCAAATGTCAAAGTCTGGAAATACAGCCATTAAGCTTTCACACAATCGTTTCTCTAAATGTCCTCGATATCGGTTCTTACGAAGTTCATAACAAAACCAGAATGAAGAAACATTCGTCTTTTACAATTATGTCTTCAAATATGATCTCAGGTGAAGGACACCACTAATGAATGATGTGATTTTAATGAGGTTTTAATGATCAGTCTAATGCTGTAAATGCTGCAGAGAACATCTTAAGCTTTACTATAATTATAATAACTATTGATGGAAATCTCAGTGAATCTCATTTGTAATTCGTTACGGAGATAAAGGATGGGATCGGGGGTCTTACATCACTTTTTGTTCTTTTTCTATGGCATCTGACGGTTGGACCCGGAAACAGTATACGTCCATAATGGTGCGTGACGTCAGGTTAACAAGCGGATTGGATGCCAGGCTCATTAGTATATGAATAAGCATTCATGAGATGCTTTGCATTGACTATTTATGGGTAAAAATGGCGTGTACAGGGTGGGATATGAGGCTGATTCACATACGCACACTTGCAGGGATCTGTGTTTATAAGGGAAAATTGCGTGCAGGTGCAAAGTGTTCTAAACCTAGATTTTTTGAGTACACCCTTTTAAGCATTCTGGCGTACGTTCACGTTTAGGAAGGTTTCTACGCACACTTTTATAAATGAAGCCCCAGATCAGACGCTGAAACTTCAGAGTTTGTGAAAGGAGTATGATGGGAGGAAGACAAAACTCATCAGTAAAACTTAGTTTATTGTATCAAGCTCAGACAATCACCTTTAATGATGAGCTGTAGCTCGTGAAAAAACAAAAGAAGAACAAGCTCAGATAATCCGTTTGGCTGATATTATAGGCTTGTCACTAAGGCATATTGAATTTAAATGTTGCTTTTTCTTTTGCTCGCATGTTGATTGATCACTATGTGATCACTTATGACAGGAATTGATGTTCCTGATATTTGATTAGGCTATATATAGTATTAGGCCATAAATCCATACCTTTTAATTCCATTGCTTTTTAACTATATTTTAACTCTTTAGCTTTTAGTATTAACAATGTATAACATTTACATTTTTACATTCTTATTTATATTTATTTATTTTACCCCACAACAGATCAATTTACATTTATTCATTTGGCAGAAGCTTTTATCCAAAGCGACTTACAAGTAGTTTTATACAGTGACACATTACTGCAGAGCAATCAGGGGTAAGGTGTCTTGCTCAAGGGCACTTCAGTCATGACCTGCTGGCACTGAGATTAGAACCAGCAACCTTCTGATCACAAGCCCAACACTCTAACCACTGGTTGTGATGCTCAGTGCTGTGAATACGGACACGTTTCGTTCCTCTTCACATTTAATTCGCCTCGTCCGTTAATTGCATAAAGCCGGACGAGTTATCTCATATAAAAAAATTAAAACCCCTATTTAAAGAGATTTTTCAGGTGTAAAACAAAATAACCTCATATTCTACTCAGCCTTAAAGCCAAGGACGTGCACATGGGGGTTGCTCAGGTTGCCCGGGCAACTGCCCATATGCCCTTCTCGACTCACGTTGCCCTTCTGAGGTGGAAAACAAATAAATAAATCAATCATGTTTAATGGATGCAGAATTTCACATACGTCTATTTAAAAAAAACCTGCAGAGCCTCATTCACTTCCATATTCGGCAACGAAAGTGAAAGTCAGAAGGGGAAGGGCAAACTCTGTTTACATGAGTGCAGCGCTGCACGCGACCGGCACCGGAGCTGAGCCTGCATGAGCGGCCCAGAAGGAGATTGTCATGGTTGTCTGCTGATACGACTCAACGTTGTCTAGGGCGTCCGGGGCAAACTCAAACCGGACACTTATTTGTCCTCGTTTTTGGAGTTGTACTGAATCGGCCTTAACAAAACCCGCTTTAGAACATGTCCTCCTTTTTGGTGTTATGGAAACGGGCACCCTAACGTTGTCAGAAAAGTTGAGTTTGTGATGTATAACAAACGAACGATCATCATCATCAAGTTTAATGAAATGAATTAAAATCTTCATAAATCCAGGCTGAGTTTGTCACGTTTAGCCTAAATAATAAGACAGATAGCTTGCAGACAAGCAGCCTAGGCCACTATTCTTTTGGTAGGTAGGCATTAGGCAAACTAAGCTACATGTCTGCTGATAGTTAGTTTCTCAAGTTTCGTTTTAGCAAGAAGAATGAATGATGGAAGTAATGCATCTGTAACGGGTCCCGGCCAGGGGTCCGCTAGCAGACGGATATATTGTTATTCCTGAACAATTGGAAATATGACAGACTTAGAAAGTGACGCAGGACAACTGTTGCTCTTCTTCCATTTAACCGGAATATATTTTATTAACAAAATAATTTAAACTTTATATCTGCAATCGAGAATCATCACTGTCAACTTTGGATGATCTGTTTTACAACACAGGTAATATTTTTGCCATCTTTAAAAAACGCATCTCTTCCGTCAACACGTCGCTGATTGGTTTTTTCCTAATTCTCTTCCCTTTCCTTCTTTCTAAAAAAAAACACACTTACTAACCTCACTATTCTTAGCTTTTTATACTGTGCTAGGCTTTAATGGACTAGTTTGATGCACTTATGTATTTTGTTGTCTATGTTGTTATAATTGCTTCCAATGTTTCCTCATCTGTAAGTCGCTTTGGATAAAAGCATCTGCTAAATGACTAAATGTAAATATCCACAATTGGATAACACAAAGTCACGTTTCCTTCAAAAGAACATTTCCACATAAATGTATCATCACATACTTCCTCAACATTACAGTTTTATTTTAACCCACAAGCACACATTTTCTCTCTAAACCATATTCTCTGTTATCTCTGATTAACAAATGTTTCTGTATTTATTATACATTTTTGTAAGTTTTCACTTATATAACAGAATAGATCCCATTTGCAGTAAAGTTTAATTGTATTTACATGACATAAGTACAAACTTCAATATTAAACATATTTGTCTCAACTTAAATGCTTAACTCCTATGAACTGAAACTGTATTATAGTGCAAAATTACCACGTGCGTCTAACTGCGGTAAAGTTGGTTTCATATTCGGACATTCGGACTTCCGCCTTCAATAGCTTCAATACCTTCAATAGCGGGGACTATTATTTGCAAATCAAAATCACCAGCATGTATTACAACCAACTCCAATCGGCAAAATATTTAAAAAGTGTGCAAGGATTAGTTAAATATCCTACCGAATGCGAATGTCCATTGAATGTAAGTCTTGTGGGTGTGACATAGCTAGGGACCGTCTGCAAAGTGTTAATCGTTTGTCATTGTCAGCTAATACTATAACATTAAAAGCATTTTGCTAACTCCAGGGACCCGTTTCAGAAAGCAGGTTAAGTGCAAACTCAGAGTAAGTTAACCCCAGAAAACGGGATACTCTGGGTTTTCAGTTTCAGAACGCGAGGTATATCAAACCCGTGACCGCGGGGTAAGTCAAGCCCGTTTCAGAAATCAAGGTATCTTATACTTAGAGTGAGTAACCATAGTAACCTACTCTGTGAACCTAACCTGGTCGGGAGCAGGTTTTATTCCACTAACCCGAGGTTTGTTTCAATCTCCGCCCCTTTTAGTAGCGCGAGTGGTGTTGAAATTGCCTTCGCCGTTTGTTTTTTCATTCGTTTTCCTTAATCGCGCACAAGTTCGTAACACAGACATTAAATGTCCGTTTATTCAGTACCCGTAGATGAGGAAGCTGCATTCATTCAGAGAGAGTTACATTTACGTCGGGAGAGAATATATGGTGAAGCCCCGTTTGGATGTTTTATCATATCCGGAGGATTCTTTATTTGAGCGGCACAGTTTGTCTTTACAGTCCATTAAATATATTCACACTCTGCTTCATCCTTACATCTCAAACCTCACTCGTCGTGGCTGCACTCTTACATCTGAGCAGATTCTCTGTATGGCCTTATGTGTCTTTGCTAATGGAAGCTTTCTATATAACACCGGGGATGCAGAACACGTTAGCAAGGCAACTGTATGCAGAGCAGTAAGAAAAGTGTGCATCACTCTCAAGCACTTTATATACATTTGTGTTAAGTTTCCTGTGAGAGCCATCAAAGACGAGTCTCATAGGATTGCAGGTGAATGGTGAACGTCTTTCTGAATAAGCTGATCAAATAAATGTGCTCTTGCTGCCAACTCTAATAATTCAAATACCCTTTAGGATTTCCCAATGTGATTGGGTGCACATTTAAAAGGTCCCACTCGCCCCGTTCTGCGCGGGCTTCGAACTGCCGTCGGTCAGAACGAGAGACGGGCGCTCTAACCACGAGCCTAACGACCGCAGTCCCTATTGCGTCTGTCGCTAAAGCATCTCTAGATGGCCTTCATTAGACATAGCTGGAGCAGGGGCAAGCATGGCCAGTTTTTTGTCTTCTACAGCCACAGTGCTCGGTTCTCATATCCTCATAACTTTCAAGGCCAGTTTATTAAATATATCAAACATTTCCCAGTCAGGCATCCTACTACCAAGAGCATTTAAACTCACCGGACTGAATGATGTTTTTATATTTCATTTCCAGCTGCTGCCACGTTCTTTTTATTGCAGAAGGATTGCACCTACATGACAAAAAATCGTAGGTATGTATGTTTATACATATACGATATACATAATATATATAAAATATATATATATATATATATATATATATATATATATATATATATATATATATATATATATATAGTTCCTCCAATTCGACTGGCGAGAAATAAACGGAGCGCTTTTTGTCACGTGGCGTTGCCATGGTGAATCGTGTTATCTTCGCTCAATTGATGATGGCTTTTTAAAGCCGCGGTGAACACGAGTAACCTCGGGTGAAGTTACTCAGAGTGGATTGAACTGATTGAAACCAGCTGTTCTGAAACAGAAAACTCAGAGTAGCGGTTATCTGAGTAAATCAACTCAGAGTTCATATTTTAACTCAGTGTTGCTTGAACCTCCTTATTGAAACGGGTCCCAGGGACCCGTTTCAGAAAGCAGGGTAAGAGCAAACTCAGTGTAAGTTAACCCCAGAAAACGGGATACTCTGGGTTTTCAGTTTCAGAACGCGAGGTATATCAAACCTGTGACCGCGGGGTAAGTCAAGCCCGTTTCAGAAATCAAGGTATCTTATACTTAGAGTGAGTAACCATAGTAACCTACTCTGTGAACCTAACCTGGTCGGGAGCAGGTTTTATTCCACTAACCCGAGGTTTGTTACAATCTCCGCCCCTTTTCGAAGCGCGAGCGGTGTTGAAATTGCCTTCGCCGTTCGTTTTTTCATTCGTTTTCCTTAATCGCGCACAAGTTCGTAACACAGACATTAAATGTCCGTTTATTCATGAACCCGTAGATGAGGAAGCTGCATTCATTCAGAGAGAGTTACATTTACGTCGGGAGAGAATATATGGTGAAGCCACGTTTGGATGTTTTATCATATCCGGAGGATTCTTTATTTGAGAGGCACAGTTTGTCTTTACAGTCCATTAAATATATCCACAATCTGCTTCATCCTTACATCACAAACCTCACTCGTCGTGGCTGCACTCTTACATCTGAGCAGATTCTCTGTATGGCCTTATGTGTCTTTGCTAATGGAAGCTTTCTATATAACACCGGGGATGCAGAACACGTTAGCAAGGCAACTGTATGAAGAGCAGTAAGAAAAGTGTGCATCACTCTCAAGCACTTTATATACATTTGTGTTAAGTTTCCTGTGAGAGCCATCAAAGAGGAGTTTCATAGGATTGCAGGTGAACGGTGAACGTCTTTCTGAATAAGCTGATCAAATAAATGTGCTCTTGCTGCCACCTCTAATAATTCAAATACCCTTTAGGATTTCCCAATGTGATTGGGTGCACATTTAAAAAGTCCCACTCTCCCCGCTCCGCGCAGGCTTTGAACTGCCGTCGGTCAGAACGAGAGACGGGCGCTCTAACCACGAGCCTAACGACCGCAGTCCTTATTTTGTCTGTCACTAGAGCATCTCTAGATGGCCTTCATTAGACATAGCTGGAGCAGGGGCAAGCATGGCCAGTTTTTTGTCTTCTATAGCCACAGTGCTCGGTTCTCATATCCTCATAACTTTCAAGGCCAGTTTATTAAATATATCAAACATTTCCCAGTCAGGCATCCTACTACCAAGAGCATTTAAACTCACCGGACTGAATGATGTTTTTATATTTCATTTCCAGCTGCTGCCACGTTCTTTTTATTGCAGAAGGATTGCACCTACATGACAAAAAATCGTAGGTATATATGTTTATACATATACGATACGATATACATTATATATATATATATATATATATATAGTTCCTCCAATTCGACTGGCGAGAAATAAACGGAGCGCTTTTTGTCACGTGGCGTTGCCATGGTGAATCGTGTTATCTTCGCTCAATTGATGATGGCTTTTTAAAGCCGCGGTGAACACGAGTAACCTCGGGTGAAGTTACTCAGAGTGGATTTAACTGATTGAAACCAGCTATTCTGAAACAGAAAACTCAGAGTAGCGATTATCTGAGTAAATCAACTCAGAGTTCATATTTTAACTCAGTGTTGCTTGAACCTCCTTATTGAAACGGGTCCCAGGTCTACCAGCAACTATCGTGTTGATGTGTTGTCTATTGTACTGGTTGTGATATACACTCAGCAACAAATAAAAGCATTAAAAGTATATGAATTAAATGGTGTATTTTTTATAACACATTAATCTGTTCTATAGGTTTAAAGAAAAAGAGGCTGACTGGAGGAAATTCACATTTGGACTCTTCAGAACAGACAACAGTCGATGTTTTCTTGTTTTCACCTCTGTTTATTTAGTTTAAAGTGTGATAAGATTGTAATGGTCATTATATTATGTATATACTTCAGTGTTCTCTGTGTGTTGAATAAACAAACTGGGTGTACTAGTTTTATGCTTCCTGTTGTGTTTTGTTTTTACGTAAAATAATTCTTACAGTATTGTATCTACATGAGAAAAGACTGATGTTTTACAATTGGTGAACTTTTACTGTCCCTGGTAATGCACCCATAGGATTACTGGCATCTTGTCAGAAAACATAACAACAAACAGGATGTTTATTTTTATTTTTTCACAAACACTTGACTAACTAGTATTCCTTCAAAATATTAAGTCAAATGTGTAAATGTGTACATCAGATATAACATATCCACTCTCAACTGTTCTATTGGTTACTTTTATGACATCATAGGTCAATAGGTTACAAAAGCACTGACTGCTCCACTACACGTTTGATATTGTCATTTTACTCTAAAGTACATGCTGCAACTCTTGAAATAGTTATAATTTTTCCCATAAATACATTTTTTATGGGTTTTCCTATAGAAACATGAATCGCTTAAAAAACGCTTAAAAAGATTGCCGTTTCGATGCAGAACGAGATGCAGAACGAGTTGCAGAACATTATTATAAGCACAACGAACTCAATCCAACACTTTAATTCCATATCATATGATTGTGTTGGTTTCACACCTATTGCTGACTTTTTGAATGGGTTTTCCCATAGACACGCCACTCACTTCAATAGAATTTAAAATGATGGTCTTTTCGATGCAGAACGAGTTGCAGAACATTATTCTAAGCACAACGAACTCAATCCAACACTTTAATTCCATTTCATATGATTGTGGTGGTTTCACACCTATTGCTGACTTTTTGAATGGGTTTTCCCATAGACACGCCACTCACTTCAATAGAATTTAAAATGATGGTCTTTTCGATGCAGAACGAGTTGCAGAACATTATTCTAAGCACAACGAACTCAATCCAACACTTTAATTCCATATCATATGATTGTGGTGGTTTCACACCTATTGCTGACTTTTTGAATGGGTTTTCCCATAGACACGCCACTCACTTCAATAGAATTTAAAATGATGGTCTTTTCGATGCAGAGACTCTTAACTTCCCACCCCCCTTCAATAGAATTTAAAATGATGGTCTTTTCGATGCAGAACGAGTTGCAGAACATTATTCTAAGCACAACGAACTCAATCCAACACTTTAATTCCATATCATATGATTGTGTTGGTTTCACACCTATTGCTGACTTTTTGAATGGGTTTTCCCATAGACACGCCACTCACTTCAATAGAATTTAAAATGATGGTCTTTTCGATGCAGAACGAGTTGCAGAACATTATTCTAAGCACAACGAACTCAATCCAACACTTTAATTCCATATCATATGATTGTGGTGGTTTCACACCTATTGCTGACTTTTTGAATGGGTTTTCCCATAGACACGCCACTCACTTCAATAGAATTTAAAATGATGGTCTTTTCGATGCAGAACGAGTTGCAGAACATTATTCTAAGCACAACGAACTCAATCCAACACTTTAATTCCATATCATATGATTGTGGTGGTTTCACACCTATTGCTGACTTTTTGAATGGGTTTTCCCATAGACACGCCACTCACTTCAATAGAATTTAAAATGATGGTCTTTTCGATGCAGAACGAGTTGCAGAACATTATTCTAAGCACAACGAACTCAATCCAACACTTTAATTCCATATCATATGATTGTGTTGGTTTCACACCTATTGCTGACTTTTTGAATGGGTTTTCCCATAGACACGCCACTCACTTCAATAGAATTTAAAATGATGGTCTTTTCGATGCAGAACGAGTTGCAGAACATTATTCTAAGCACAACGAACTCAATCCAACACTTTAATTCCATATCATATGATTGTGGTGGTTTCACACCTATTGCTGACTTTTTGAATGGGTTTTCCCATAGACACGCCACTCACTTCAATAGAATTTAAAATGATGGTCGTTTCGATGCAGAACGAGTTGCAGAACATTATTCTAAGCACAACGAACTCAATCCAACACTTTAATTCCATATCATATGATTGTGGTGGTTTCACACCTATTGCTGACTTTTTGAATGGGTTTTCCCATAGACACACCACTCACTTCAATAGAATTTAAAATGATGGTCTTTTCGATGCAGAACGAGTTGCAGAACATTATTCTAAGCACAACGAACTCAATCCAACACTTTAATTCCATATCATATGATTGTGGTGGTTTCACACCTATTGAAAAAAAAAAAAAAATTTATAAATATAAAAAGAAAGTTTTTTTTTTTTTTTTTTTTTTTTTTTATTATATAAATTATTATATACATAAATATAATTTTTTTGCGCGGTGGCTACAACACAAAACAAAAACAGAAATTTACTCAACTAAACAAAAAAAAAAATAAAAAAAAAAACAAACAAGGTTAAAAAAATAAAATAAATTAAATAAAAAAAATATAAATAAAAAAAATTACAAAAAACAAAAAAAAAAAAAATAAAAAAAAAAAGGTTAATAAATTTGTGAAAATGTACTGTGACACAGTACAAATATGGGATTTAAAAATCCAATCTCTTTTTTTTTGTTCATATTTGGAATGCATGGAGTAACCTCCATGGATCAGCCGTATCTTAAACAGCACATACGTGTGGACTTTTAATAAACTCTAAAACTTGGCTTGTGTATTTGTTTGTTTTTAGTGGGTGTCTGTAAAATACAAATTACTTAATTAAATTGCAGTTGTTGAGGTCAAATGTGTGACATTGGCTTAATCTAACCCCTTCACTACAAAAATACTTATTTTACAAATCTTCATGTTGGAATTCCAAGAGTGTCCGATTGGAAACTAAAGTACCTATTGCTTCAGGTAATCTAAATCATTGAGGCCGCATGACTGGTTTGTTGGGGTGATTTTATGTCTCACATCAAATAATTAGATGAGTAGGTTGCAACCAAGTCAATTTGGCACAGCTGATTCAGCTCTTGCAGTTTCTACTAATGAGCTGAATGAGGTGACAGTTTCAAGCAATAGTTCACCCAAAAATGTCACCATTGCCTTGACCAAAGTTATTTTTTAGTCACTATGATTGACCATTTTTGGGTAAACTATTCATTTAAAGGGTACTCCAGGAAATTGTCTTGAACTACTAATTCAGATTTTATAATACAATCCAGTCTGTTCAGTAAGACCTGGGGAAGAGTTATATTATAATGACCACACATTAACAATACTTCACACTTGAACAGCAAATTAATTATTCAAATAAGGGGTGCATCAATACGATTAAAATAATTATTTTAATTACATTTTATAATTATAAATGTTATCGGTTATGGTTTGTAATGTGTCACTAAAGAAATTTAACAACAGGGGCCCAAAATTGTGTTTGTCCAAAGAAACATTGTGTTTTCATAAATATGAAGAATTCAGCACCATGAATAGTTCTTAAATACTGTAAACATCCCTCTGTGCACACAGATGGTGATATTATATTAACTTAACATACATAAAAGCAAATTTTGACTTATTTTAATCTTAAGATTCTAAAAATATATTTTATATCTAGCTCACTTAGCAGATCTTGCAGAATCTTTTTTTTAATCGTAAGGTTCACATAACATTTTTTACATCAGTGGGAGGTACCAATATCCAGTCAGGACCAATTTCTGCAATCATCTGATGAACAGCAGCTGTTCCTTTATAATAAAAGATGCAATACTGCTGGTTATTTAAAGCCCTTAAGAGTCCATAAGTCTTACAGAACTAAGGAGAAAACTTGTCAATCATGGGTAGGTTTAAGAAAGGGCAAAGACAAAAAAGGACAGATGTATGGGCACAAGCTGGAGGAAAGGAAGCTGTAGTGTTTCAGCTATTAAAAACTGGAATTCTAAACAGGGACCAGGGATGTTCATCTGACATATGGTCAGATGTATCCATTGCTTTATTTGGTGAGAACACCAGTCAAAATCGGCACTGGTTATGGGTTATATGGGCCGAAAACCGAAATGGTGTTCGGGACCAAATAGCCATGACAAATCAAAGTGTGCAAACAAGCGAGATAAGAAGACTGGAGCCAGGAGACAGCATGACAAACGAAGGTAAATATTGTTTTCTGCCACTATAATTATATAATCCAATTGCACTTGTCTCCAGTGGACCTGAACACATTAGGACACTTTAGTTGTGGCCAAACTTATTTTTTTAAGCAATAATTCATTCATTTGTTTTAAGAATCTTACAATACCCGGTCTCACCTTAAACAAAGGATCATGGACTGTGTCTGTAAGGAATACACTTTAAACCTTTTAAATATAGTATCCATTGATTTAATTTAAACAAAGCATCATGCATTAACCATGGACATAGTGATTACAGTTCAAAACATTTTTGCTTTTCTCACCACACTTTTATATACATTTGTACTATTTATTTCATTATTTTGATTAAATTAAATTTACACAACAACCAGGGCTGACCATAAATGGCTAATTATTATGTGAAAGAATTCATGAATATACACTTACTGTTCAATCTGATCTTCCATAGACAACGTTATGAATTGGAAAGAGGACACAGAGGGAGATATTGTCCAAACTAACCTGGACTTGGAGGAGAACAGCGGGAATTTAAAAACAAAGAGTGCAATGGATGAAAGAGATCTAAACGACATTGGCCCAGAGGATTATACTGTGGACCTGGAAGACGTATACGTAAAACAGAGGAAGATGCACAACAAAAGGGAGACGAGAACCAAGTGCAATTGGAAGAAGAGAGTGTAACAGATAATAGAGATCTAAATCACATTGGCCCAGAGAATTCCGTCGGATGAAGCAAGTGAAACGGGCGAGGATGCACAACGGGGAGATGTTTGGAGGACAGTACCGAAGGTGCGTAAAAAGTTTACCATCACCCTTGTTAGAAAAGAATGGCACAAAATAAGACCTTCAATAGGTTCCACAAAATTAAGGCCACCCTGGACCCACTATGTGTACAACGCATTTAAAACCAAAAATCCCTGTTGCACTCTGTCTTTTAAATATCAGAACATAAAAGCTGCCCACAGCAGGAAAAGAAACAGTCCATATTTACACATTGTGGCTGTTTGCAAATTCCCATCATGCCACGCAAAATATAACTTCAGCCTGGAAAACAAGCCAAACAGATTGTGCAAAATGGTGAATATACTTGTCATTCAAAGTGGAGAAATAAAGCACAAAGTTAGTGAGAGAAAGTTTAGGCCAGCAACAAACCTCAAAAGAGGAAAGCTGGCTAGAGCTATTATGCATGGACCCAGCCACCATTTCTATAAAACACTAAAAACCACACAAAGAGCAGAACTTTTGTCTGGTAATATGTCCAGCTGCCTCAACAGGAATGTTTTGAAGGTTATCACATCGGAAGTTAGGAAAAAGAAGCAACTGCACACTGATGTGTTACTGGAAATGCATCTCCTCCAAGGCTTACTAAGGGAAGTTGACACCAGATATTTCAAATTACCCGGATACATCCACCTTTTCCCCCCGCCCCTTTTGGGTTTTTATATAAACCCGGAGCTGGAAAGGGGTTTTTTGGGGAGCACTTACCCAGGAGGCTTCCTGTGTCCCTGTATCTCGATGCAACTGGAGGAGTGGTCTCAAATTGCAGATCAACCAAAGCAAGTATTGTACTATGCACTCACTCTTCCAGGAAGGGGTCGTGATGCACCCCCTTTGCCAGTGTGTGAAATGCTGTCAAATGATCATTCCGTACCTCCAATTACATTTTGGCTCATGCAATTTACAATGCATCTGTCCAAATACACAAAAATTCACATCCACCTGGTTGAGACAGACTACAGTTGGGCTCTCATGCAAAGTGTTCTGATAGCTTTCAACGGGGAGAAAATCACATCCTACCTGGAAAGAGCTTTTGACCTTTGCACAGGCAGAAAAACACAGGACAACATCAAGCCTTACACTGTGCTGCACATATGTTCCGCTCACATCATCAAAGCAGTCAGACAGGCAATATCAAAGCAAACCGATGACCAAGGGCTAAGAGACTTCGTCACATTTGCATTTGCTAGACTGCAGAATGCCTGTTCACTGGCTGAAACAAAATACATCTTTAGAGCACTGTGTACTGTCCTGACAACTCCACAGAGCAATGAAAATGTCAAGAAAAGCCTGAAAAATCTTGAACACATAATTGCTACACCCCAAGAAGTGAAACTGGATACAACCATGGAAATTGGAGACCGGGAAAAATGGGGCTGTGAAGACCAAACAAATGCTACTACAATTGTCGGCAGCTCACCATTCATACCATATTTCAGAAACATACTAGAAGAGGCCACAGAACAGGCAGCAAGTGAGACATCTTATCCTGAGGGACAACAATCCATACTTTTGTCCCGGTGTCATCGATGTGCTCTTTGGGCATTACCTTGCCATTTTTCCTATGTGGAGTGGTTTACTGATAGGTCATCCACAATTTGCATCACATGGTCCAAAAGACATGCCACAAACACAAGTACACAAAACAAGAAACACTAACTGCCATGTTGAAAAGTGGTTTGGATTGGTCAAACATACCATCCTGAAATCAAAGAAAAAGTTCAGACCTGGAACATTCATCCGAAAAATGCATTCCTCCCTCCAAACAAGGTACACTGAGCACATAATTCAACACAACCTTTCAGAAAATCTATTGCTAAAGCCTCTTCCACCAATGGATATCCGTCATTCTCAGGAAAAATGGATGAAAAAAAAGGTAAACCAAACAACGGGTAAAAAATCAAAATACTTTTCAGCACCACAGACCATACCAGTTCCACAGAAAACCCAGAAGTGTAAAAAGGCCCTGAAAAAGAGCCAGGCAACAGGTTCAAAATGGAACTATAGAACTGCAGAGAAAGATGTAGAAAATGAGGTAAGACTTTCCTTAATTAAATGTAGTATACAGGTTTAAAAGTTTACATTTATGTCAAGTAATTAAAAAAGCAAATGTTATTGCAGGTTGACATGCTATGGACAAAACCCTCTACAAATTTGCTTGTTGCCATTCTGAGGTCCCCTGATGAAAAACTGGAGTACCTGTTACATCATACTGCGTTCCAAACATTGGAGCCCGATAAGTGGTTATTTGGAGAGGTATGTCGATCAGGAATGAAATATGAATGCCAAAAAGAATAAATGTATGTGCAATTTACAAACTGATGTAAATTGTTGAATTATAATTTGCATGTTTGTACTTTCAGACTATTGATTGTTATTTTAGAGCAATTCTTAATGCAAAGGGTGCATCTGCAAAACTGTACTTGCTCTGTCATTACACTACTGGTGCAATTATAAATGGCCCAAGAGAGCAGATGGCACGACAAGGACTCCGATAAGTGAGTGCACAAACACACACGCCTGGTGTATTATATCTCTGGGAATAGTATAGGTGTAATGATTTTTAGACTACACTAACTGTATATTTTATTCCCTAAACCTTAATATCATAGACAAAATTTAGCTTTTTAAAGGTTTGTAAAATTGTGGTTCAGTATGATTTATAAAAAAAGAAATTGCCCATGGGGACTTCAATTTAGGTCCCCACATTGACAAAAGTCCCCATTGGTAGGTGTGCAATCAGGTTTAGGTCCCCACCAGGACGTTGAAACAATGCCACACTCACATAAACACATTTATTGTATTTTTGAATGTCATGCAGGTTGACTTTGAGAAATATGATGGAGTAATCACTGCTGTCAATGTGAACAATAACCACTGGAGGTTTGTGGTAAGTACAAGATAATGTATTGTTTTATTTTAGTATCTTCATGCTGTATCAAAACAAATATTTGTGGTTGACCCTCAATATGGAAATGATGAACTGGAGGCAGCCACAGAGGCGTGTGAAAAATTTGGGTATTAGCCTTTCAAACAACATGTAACTTTTCTGCACTGTTATGACACTTGACAGTGTGTTTTTGGTCTATTTGGGACTTTGCTTAAAACCTAAATCACCCATTGTATTTCTCCAACAAAAGGGAGTACTTTAAAATGAGGAGAAATCAGCACGGAAAAGAAGACTGGGTAGACACCAAATGGCAGCCTGCATCAATAAAACATACTTTTCAGGAAGATGGTTGCAGCTGTGGTGTGTTTGTGATGCAGGTATTGAAAAAAGTCATATCTTTTTTTCTTCTTTTTCCACATAAATTTACTGAGATTTCCTTGCTTTGAGTAGATGGCCAGGCAGGTTGTAGAAGACTTTCCGAAAATTCCAGAAAGCATTAATATAGATCCCAGCAGGGACTGGATGTCCCACTGCAGGAGAAATGTTGCAAAATAAATTTTACTAGCATCAGGTATTTCAACTTTTTAATGTCTTTTTTGTATTTCTTGGATCGACCATTTATGTATTAAAATGATAACCTTATCTTCATTTTAACAATTGCAGTGTCAAGGGATGAATATTGTTCTATCTGTGGACAAAAAGACAGACCTCAACCACAAAAGCACTGCGTTTGGGTAATTTATGATTTCACTGATGAAAATGAAAGTGATTGAAACATTAAACAAATGTAACATATCTTTTGTTCCAGATTCAATGTGAATTGTGCCAGAGGTGGTACCACGTAGATTGTCTTGAGATAGTGGTCCCAACAAGAGACTAACAATGGTTTGGTGAAATGTGCCTTTAGGTGTGTTTAATTTGATATGTATTTGTTATGCGTAATATTGTTTTGTTTCAAAATGATTGTTTTGAAATGGCAAAAAGAGCTACACTGAAAATGCCTAAATGGTGTTGAATAAACAGACTGGATATCGTTTACATTGTTGTAATGTATTTTTTGCATTAAGTGATGTTTTCAATATTTGTTAACTGTCCTTGGGATTTAATCCATCATATTTTAAAATCGGTTTTAAATCAAACAGGATAGAACATTAAATTAATCAGGATATAGGGATTAATTAATCAAGACCATTAGGTATAGAGACTCATTACTGACATTTTAAGTGAAATCAGAATATGACACAAATTGTCATGAATGGTTTCAACTTAATTTAAATTGGGTTGTTTTATTGAACATGAGTTCCAAAAACATGAACAGTACAAAGAGCTTTAAATATGCTTGACATTTGAAGTTTTTTTCCAAAAATTATGAATTATTCAGCTCCGAATAATATAATTCAAGAAACTAATATAACACAACTTCATACATACATCAACTAAGTATGAATAAAAGAGTTGAAGTATCTTAAGAGTAAATTTCTTTTCAATTTGGATCAGTCGAAGTCAGTAGTCTACTTTATTTTAAAAGCTTTGAACTGGGCTGCATTTTTACAAAAGGATAAGCAGATCGTAAAATCAATCGTTCTAATTATCTTCGACATATACCTACAGTCATTCAAAAGCATCGTAACTTAAGTAGCACTTAAAAAACGTTGTAGATCTACAGTAAAAAAGCTCTTAACTTGAGTAATCATAAATCTCTGAGTTATGAGATGACCTGGATATTTGCACCTTAACTTCAATTACTAAATTAATAAAATAACTACAGTACAAAAATGTAATGACTGAACATTTATAAGGTAAATATAAAAAGTTATATGGACAGGTTTTTAACAAAGGCTGTATGGTGGTTGTTGCTGGACTGCTGGATGAAAGTTACTTTCTTTCGTCGTTGGAATGGTTCATATTCATGACCTTGAAACCTATTATTAATTTCTGCCTGGTAATGCAAGTGTACAATGAACATGTCTAAACCTAGAAACATGTAAGCTACATAATACATGAACCCTAATAAAATTTTAAAGTAAATTTGAGTTCTGTAATTAAAGTGTTGGATTGAGTTCGTTGTGCTTATAATAATGTTCTGCAACTCGTTCTGCATGGAAAAGACCATTATTTTAAATTCTATTGAAGTGAGTGGCGTGTCTATGGGAAAACCCATTCAAAAAGTCAGCAATAGGTGTGAAACCAACACAATCATATGATATGGAATTAAAGTGTTGGACTGAGTTTGTAAGGGTGAAACAAAGACTTCCCAACCCTTTTTAAAGCAGCCATTCATTTATTTCAAAAGCTAATGAACTGGATAATCTGTAATTGAAGAAAACACTCTAATCAACACAGTCATAGTATCCATTTAAGGCACAAAATGTTTATGAAATTGTTAAATACTACATGTATCACATTTTTCAACATGCTCTGGTACGTAAAATGAGAGTCAGATGTTTTTTTTTAATCTTAATATAGTCTTTAACCAGTTGCCATGAATGTCATGAAATTTGTAGACGGTCCCTCTGAGGCGGATGACGTCACATCATTCCATAGAGGTGAACGTGTTTTTTTCAGCCTTTTTAAAACATCAACTTCTGCAGACAACAATGTTGGAGGTAATGTTTATAACAATCGGGAATTATAATTAAATGTAATTGCAAATTTAAAATGTATATTAACAAAGCTATTGAAGGCGGAAGTCCGAATGTCCGAATATGAAACCAACCTTACCGCAGTCTTTTTTTCCCC
This sequence comes from Barbatula barbatula, assembly GCA_037178815.1. Taxonomy (NCBI): domain Eukaryota; kingdom Metazoa; phylum Chordata; class Actinopteri; order Cypriniformes; family Nemacheilidae; genus Barbatula; species Barbatula barbatula. The sequence goes on along the minus strand of CM074080.1, from coordinate 529,395 downwards.
GTGTTTTTTCCCCCCGGGAAAGGGGGAGTAGGTCTTCTGGTATCTCCCTCATTGTGCCTCATTACTCTGTTTAAGGTGAATAAACAACACCAGGTATCATCACTTCAATCGTTGTGTGGTCGTGTTTCCATAGTGTCCTGTGGTTACCACTTGAAGTCCGCTACACGAGCAAAGAGTCAATGCCTAAACTGAGAACAAAAACAAATGACAGATGCTAAAACTTTTAGCATTTCATAGACTTAAATCATTGACACAAATCAGAATAATTAGAGGACAGTAAAATAATTAGATCTTAGTCATTATTTTTAACTAATTTATACGTATAAGCTTGACAAAAAAGGATATAATTGAAGTGAGGCGGAGTTAAGGAGTAAATCCCCTCAGCTGTGAATAAAAAAATGTAGAAGACAGCATATATGAGACATTATTTAAATAAAAAACACATCAAACAAATATTGCATGATGGACAAACTGAGATTGTGGACTATGAGACTGAGGTGAAATAATTTTCACAAAACAAGTAGTTTTCTTTATTAGCACCTTTCTGAACAATATAAAAAAAAATAAATAAAAAACAAAGAGTTTTTTTTTATAAAAAAAAAACACAACAACCACAAAAAAAAAAAAAACAACCCCCCCCCACCCCACACAAAAAACCAAAAACCCACAAAAAACCCAAAAACAACCCCTCACAACTTAAAAATAACCCCTCCCCCCCACCAACACCCCCAACACCCGGAAAACCACAAACAAATAAAAGAGAGAGAAAGGGTTTTTTTTTAAAATGTTCCCCCCCCCCCCCCCCCCCCCCCCCCCCCTAATAAACCCCCCCCCAAAACCCCCCCCGAGGGGGGAAAAAAGCGGGGGGCCCCCCCTTTTCAAAGGGGAGGCTAATGACCCCAGTATTATTTCTGTCCAGGAAAATCACCAGTTCAGTCATAGACGACGGTATTTGATCACTATGGTTACCGCTACTACAGGCAGTGTTGCCAACTCCTCAGTGAGAAAAGTAGCTATTGGCTGTCCTAAAAGTCGCTAGAAGTCGCCAAATGATGTCATCACATACTTTGCATAATTGACCATGTGCATTGTGCATGTAATTGTGATGGACGCTGTAGGAGAGAGGGGATTTTTCCTACTTTATCCGGGCTTGGGACCGGCAAAAGTGACACAAAAGAGACATTTTTTTTAATTTTGGGTTGGTTTTTAACCTACAACAAGACATAGTAAAACATGAAAATTTTTAACCATACATTTTTTTTCTTATGTTTGGTTTTTAACCTTATGGTTTACTTAGGAGCCTACAAAAGTCACAGTAAAATATGAAAAATTTTAACCATAACATTTAAAAACTAAATGCTTACACAATCTAGATTAACAAAATTTAGACTGAGCCATGATGAGCTAGCAAGCTAATTGATGTTATGTCACAGAGAGGCACACACACAGTGGACGAGAGTAAAGTGACTGAGGTTGTGAGAGGATTTATTTTTCTACAGTGATTTAATTAGTTTAGACAAAGAACATTTTATATTTCATGCTGAATTGTAAGTCCGGGCAGGATCAGCCGGCGGCGGCTTTCTGCGCATGCGCGCGATCATTTGCAGTCTGGACGCGGAGGGGTGAACATCTCCTGCTCTGACTGCAGCCGGGGGAGGGGCTGCTTCACGAGGACTGAGCCGCCTGTGAGTGCTTTGGTGCGGGCGTGCGGCTCAGGGCAGCACCCGCTGCTCGTTGTGAAGATTAAGAACAATATGTGCTCTCACTTCAGAGTCTCCAAAAGTCTCCAATAACATCAGAAAAAGTCGTTAGATTTGTCGCTAGTCGCTTTTTTGAAAATGTGTCGCTAGAGGGGTCTGAATACTCGCTAAATATAGCGACAAAGGCGCTAAGTTGGCAACACTGACCAGCACCCACCACCCCCCCCCCCCCCCCCCGGGGGGGGGCCGGGGCGCGGCGCCGCCACCCCCCCACAAAACCAAACCCCCCTACCCCCCCCCGTTGGGAAACAGGGACGGGAAAAAACCGAAGCAGCTGCGGGCCTGTCCGTCACTACTCAGGCTAATGTACATAGCGGACATCCTCATGAATCCTCAGTTTTACAGATGTTTGATGTTTGTCGTCTTTCGTTGGGACAGTGAGGGGCAGATCGGGTCACTATGAGTCTGACTGTGTGTTCACATAGAGCGCGAATGAGGCGTCAAAAACGCGCTATTCGCGAGTAGTTTGACGCTTGAACATTTTGTGTTTACTCGCTTCATTCGCGCTATTCGCGCGTGAAATTCGCGTCATTCGCGAGTGAAATTCGCTTCACGAAAATGTTTTTACAATTTACCGGATTCTCCGACCTCCTCACTCACTTTCTTCCAAGCAGGATCCTTTTTATTCCTATTTTTATGAACACGTATCATATAGCTCCGGGTGTGCACACACTAAGATGAGCTTGTCCTCCATTTTTTATTTCTGCCTCTGCTCGCTACGTCGTCTACGAGCAGGCGCCTGATTGGTTAACGCGGCGCGAATTTTCGCCAAAGTTCAGATTTTTCAACTCGCGTCATTCGCGCTATTCGCGTCATTCGCGCCGCCTCATTCGCGCTATTCGCGCCGCAAGCGCGTCTATCGCGTCTTTGCATTGACTTAACATGTAAATCACTCGCGCTTGACGCCTCATTCGCGCTCGGTGTGAACACACAGTGAGGGGTCTTGTCTCCCCGTCACTATAGTGCTGTCTGCGCGCCTGTATGCGCTGTTTGCTGTGACCGCTTTCAATGAGTCTGTTGACGAACAATGTGACATTTCAGACGTTTAAAACTCAACTAATCGCGGAGAAGTTCAGGGAACGAATTTATTATAAGACGCCGCTGTATCGTTTCAAATCCGTTCAGAGAGAATGAACGACCGGCGGATTCTCTCGTTAAGTTTCATTTCAAGGATTCTTGACGGTCTTGTGAACATGCGGAAAAGTGTCATTATTACAAACTAGAATCAACATTATAACGTAACGAGCCTTAATAATACAGTTAAATATAAAGCCTAGTTTCCTTCAGTATAATATATAATATGGTCTTGACATGATGCACCTTTTCTGTCGGATCAGATGAATTCAGAGGGATTTGGTCTGATGTATTCAGAGTTGAGTCAGTCTTAGCACAAGAGATGAACACAAAACACAGGAGCACAGTGAGGAAGATATAACAATGATAAACATACAATGTTTAGTTCATATATACTGAGACTTAAAATCCTGATTTGTATGTTTGTCCTGAAAGGTTTGTTTCATTAGTGACATTAGCCTAACAGTGAAAACACATCCATTGGTGTTAATAGAGCTGCCGGTCTTCTGCTGATGATCATGAACGTTTTCTTTTTGTTTCAGTATAACAGACACATCAGTGTTAACAGCTGTCATTATTCTACACCCATAGTTCCCATTTTCACCTCCTTCATTATGCTGATATCTTAAACTCTCATGGAAATGTCCTCACAAAACAGATGTTTGTGTTTTAAATAGGCAGAATTTGATATCGATTTTAAAAGCTCAAAACTTCTGTGATTTAAAACACCAGACAGTTTTATATCCTGAGGGTCTTGTTGTAACCGGTCAATAGACTACAGCGCAATATGTTTTCATGATAGTGTATCGTTAGTCCAACAGCTACAATCTGTGATATTTTAATTGTGTTTTATCGTCATATATGCTACAGTACATATGGCCAATGTCTCAAGAGGGAGCAGCATGACACCAGAGTGGGAAACTTTAATGGAGTCTACTGGTATGTGAGTGTTGGGATGATAAAAACACATCAGCAAGTTGAATTTTCAGCTCTTTTTTTGACATTTTTTTTGTAAAAATATATTGTCGCTAACACCTGTAAAATTGCGTTTTTCCATCTTAAAAATATATCTAAACTTCGTCATGTGCTGTCACCATCAGATGCAGAGAAGCTTATTCATGCCTTTATGACATCAAGACTAGATTACTGTAATGCACTATTAGGTGGTTGCCCTGCAGGCCTATTACAAAAACTCCAACTGGTCCAAAATGCGGCAGCTCGAGTTCTTACACGTACAAGAAAGTTTGAGCATATTAGCCCAGTTCTGTCAACCTTGCACTGGTTAAATATAAAGCATCACATTAACTTTAAATTCTGCTTATTGCCTATAAAGCCCTTCATGGTCCTCACTATTTGAGTGAACTTCTCTTGTATTTCAGTCCTTCACGTCCACGTCTGCTCTCAGGCGTCCGTTCAGTTGGAAATACCTAGAATTTCAAAATCAAGTGCAGGTTTGGAACAGTCTTCCCCGCACTGTACTGGAGTCAGACACACTCTGTCAGTTTAAATCTAGACTAAAGATGCAACTTTATAATCTTGCATACGCTACAGTATTATAATATAAATATATTCTGAAAGGTTTAGGCTGCACTAGTTAGATCAACCGGAACCAGGAACACTTCCAATAACAACTGATGCATTTGTTGCATGAAAGAGTTCAGAACAGAACTCTACTCTCAGCCAGTCTTGTCTCATTGTTAGATGTTTTTATGACAACTGCTCTCACTTTGCTTGTGTTTCTGTAGTTGATTTGTGATGTGGCCGAGATGTTTTTGTCATTTATGTCACACATGGAGATAAATGTTGGTATTTGATATAGTGGACAGCATCTTGGTCAACAATTGTTGTTTTTAGTGATGTTATATAAGTGAAGCTGAGTTGAGTTATAGACAATGTGTCTCTAACATCTCCAGTTCACACCAACAGTGATTGACACCTTCAGTAAAGCTCCTCCTACATCAAACCACCAATAAATACCAGAAAGCAACAAGCAGAAGAATCACTTCAGGTGTAAGAACTGAAATCTTCACACAGTTGTTGGAGTTTGTGGAAGAGAAGCTTGAGAACACGAGAGATCCAGAACTACACACAACAGAAACTCAGAGGACTAAAGAACACAGAGGTTGGTTTCTGTTTTTAAATCTTTATTTCTGACAGTGGAGGAATTATTAAGCTTTAATTTATCTGATAAACCACAAATGCAGAAGATTAGAACTGAAAGTGAATCACTAAACTGCATCAAATGATCATAACTTGATCTGGTTGTGATCTGGTAAAGGTTCAATAGAATCACATGTTTGGCTATAAGGTGACCATCGTTCTGCTTTGAGTTTGTACAGCACAGCATTTTGACCCTTTTTTCACATTTTCATCAGTCTGATGGTTTTTTATCGTCTTATTGAAAAGAAAACATGCATTTGTTCTTTTACTCGACTACATGAGACACAGTCTGTTGGTTTTTAGTTGTTATTCTTTCTTTTACTCGACTATATTTTTGGGGGCATCGTTTCTGCTGTACTGAACTTAAAGTGACAGCAGCTTTATAAATCACAGTCTGTTATTATTGTTAATAAAACAACAAAAGACAAAGAAAATCGTCACTCAATGCTCTTGACTGGTGTGACTCTAATAAGGATTGATCTATATTCAGTTTATACAGTGAAGACTATGTAGTGTTATTTCACATCTGATGACTTTTATTTTGTACCTGAAAATGTTTTGCATTGATTCTTGATTTATACTTGATTCATTCAATCCAAACCACTGAGATATCATGGCAGTAATTAATAAACATACATTTGCTCTCTGGTTTACACAATGAATAATTGACAGTTTTGTTTCTTTTTCTGCTGGAAATGTAATTTCTGTACATTCTGAGTGATTTTTATGTTGTAATTTAAACAGAATAAAGTTAAAATATTCTCTTAGGATGTGATCATCTTACATGGCAAACCCTTTTATCCAAAGCAATACTCAGTGCACTGAATGACTGTGTTCCCTGAAAATGAAACTATGATCTTGTCTTGTGATGTTGTTTTGTACAATTGTAAAACTGTGTTTAACAGATAGTTTTGTTCACTTCAGATATGATGGAAGAGAATAAGGACAGTCAAGATGAAGTAAAAGATGCTGATCAGAAACATCAACGTGCACAAAGATTCCAGAAAGTTTCACTGGAAGAAGCTCTGAGAACAGGAGACAAAAAGAGTGAAAAACAGCACATGAGAATTCACACTGGAGAAAAACCACATGTATGTCTACAGTGTGGAAAGACTTTTACAGATCCGAGTAGCCTTAAGACACACATGAGAATTCACACTGGAGAGAAACCTCACGCATGTCTACAGTGTGGAAAGAGTTTTACAGCTACGAGTAGCCTTAAGAGACACATGAGAATTCACACTGGAGAGAAACCTCACGCATGTCTACATTGTGGAAAAACTTTTACAGATCTGAGTAGCCTTAAGACACACATGAGAATTCACATTGGAGAAAAACCACATGTATGTCTACAGTGTGGAAGGAGTTTTACAGAAACAGGAAACCTTAAGAAACACATGAGAATTCACACTGGAGAGAAACCTCACACATGTCTACATTGTGGAAAGAGTTTTACACAAACAGGAAACCTTAAGAAACACATGAGGATTCACACTGGAGAGAAACCTCACGCATGTCTACAGTGTGGAAAGAGTTTTACACAAACAGGAAACCTTAAGAAACACATGAGGATTCACTGGTGAGAAACCTTTAGTGTGTCATCAGTGTCTTTTGCATGACTTCAGTGTGGAAGGGCTTATGAGTAACCTCAGGATTCCAGGGCTGGACTGGTTATCTGGCATACCGGGCGTCATGGAAGGGGCTTCTGTCAGGTGGCTCCCATCTAATTGCAAAATGGAGGACATGGATTTTGTTGAGAGTGTATGCGCATTATGTGTTATGGAAGGCTGAAGATAGACATATAGACTCGTTGTGAGAATCCAGAATTCTCTGTGTCCCAGCTGTTTCAACATGTAAGGACAGATATATGTTTTGTCTGAGGGATCTCCATTATGACGGCGTGCTCAGAACACGTTGACCTAACAAATGTCAGATTTATTGTTATCTTGTTATTGTGTGAGATGTGCAGATATAAGTGATATGTTCGTCACTTCCTCACTTATGCATATATATACTGAACCCATCTTTAGTAAACTTTGACTTTGAGTGAACTACACTTCTGTGTCTGTGTCATTCTTGGTCCCCGGATCTGGTTCCTCTGATTGCTCCGTCTACTAGACCCTTCAATTCATGAAAGCTGTATACCTAGACAAAGAAATAATCTTACACTGGTTCAGCGCTGTGTTTGGATCCATCAAATCCTTCAGAGGCGCAGTCCTTCGTTGTTGTTTCGGTCTGCCTCCGCTCGCTATGTCATAATCACATCACTATTACAGTAGATCAAGCTCCTGGTGGGTAAACGCAGCGAAAATGTTCTACTTGCTTGAATCACGTAAACTATGGGAAGCCAAACAAGCCAATAGTGGGACGAGACAGCGGGGTATTACAGAGCTCCCTTCAATAACTTCACTAACTTCCAATATCGTAGTCTTGAGGAGCACGTCATCCTCCTGGTAATTAAATCAGACAGTTTATATGTTCAGGTAATTTATTTTATTATTGTACGTTTTGCCCCTAGCCATTTTACCTCAACTATTTACGTTAATAATAGCAGAGGTTTATGGGTAAAATGTAAATGAGTTGCGCCCAATGAACTTGTATGTTGTAATTGGTCAGTGCAGCGGATTGGTTGGCGCCGCGCTGCCCATTGTTTGGCGCTAGGAAATTACTCTGTAATAACCCGCTGTCTCGTCCCAATTTTGGATTGTTTGGCTTCTCTTACTAACGCTCAATTCACGCGAATCACACCGTAAGTAGGTGTAGGTCTATCACCAGGGAGTCAGTCAAGAGAGAGTGAGTACACTGGTCACTTAGTTCTCAGCTTTGTAGGTTTTTTTGGGAATGGAACAGTAGATATGCATATCTACAGGGACCGCAAGGATGGTGTACTGGTTGGTTGTGTCCGACCGATTGTGGTGGGCCGGTCTGAGCAAAAATGCAAGCCCCATTTTTTTTGTCCGAGTCCAGCCCTGCTCAAGAAGGATACGAGAACTCAGAGCGGAGAGAAACATTTCACAGTTGAAGAAACACAAGATAACACTTACTGTTCTAGTTGTGTTTGTTTTTAATCTGTACTGTATCATCATACATGTTTTACAGGAGACTGCATGGAAAAAATAAATCAGTTCAACCTTTAAAACTTGTTTTGTTCTGTATTTAAGTTCTAGTTGTTTAAACCATAAACACACCAAATACGATAACTGCAGAACGCAATGTGAATAAAGAGCTAAATATATTTTCCTAAATACTGTTCATAATCATCAAATGTCAAAGTCTGGAAATACAGCCATTAAACTCTCACACAATCGTTTCTCTAAATGTCCTCGATATCGGTTCTTACGAAGTTCATAACAAAACCAGAATGAAGAAACATTCGTCTTTTACAATTATGTCTTCAAATATGATCTCAGGTGAAGGACACCACTAATGAATGATGTGATTTTAATGAGGTGTTAATGATCAGTCTAATGTTGTAAATGCTGCAGAGAACATCTTCAGCTTTACTATAATTTTAAAAACAATTGATGGAAATCTCAGTGAATCTCATTTGTGATTTCGTTACGGAGATAAAGGATGGGATCGGGGGTCTTACATCACTTTTTGTTCTTTTTCTATGGCATCTGACGGTTGGACCCGCAAACAGTATACGTCCATAATGGTGCGTGACGTCAGGTTAACAAGCAGATTGGATGCCAGGCTCATTAGTATATGAGTAAGCATTCATGAGATGCTTTGCATTGACTATTTATGGGTAAAAATGGGCGTGTACAGGGTGGGATATGAGGCTGATTCACATACGCACACTTGCAGGGATCTGTGTTTATAAGGGAAAATTGCGTGCAGGTGCAAAGTTTTCTAAACCTAGATTTTTTGAGTACACCCTTTTCAGTATTCTGGCGTACGCTCACGTTTAGGAAGGTTTCTACGCACACTTTTATAAATGAAGCCCCAGATCAGACGCTGAAACTTCAGAGTTTGTGAAAGGAGTATGATGGGAGGAAGACAAAACTCATCAGTAAAACTTAGTTTATTGTATCAAGCTCAGACAATCACCTTTAATGATGAGCTGTAGCTCGTGAAAAAACAAAAGAAGAACAAGCTCAGATAATCCGTTTGGCTGATATTATAGGCTAGTCACTAAGGCATATTGAATTTAAATGTTGCTTTTTCTTTTGCTCGCATGTTGATTGATCACTATGTGATCACTTATGACAGGAATTGATGTTCCTGATATTTGATTAGGCTATATATAGTATTAGGCCATAAATCCATACCTTTTAATTCCATTCCTTTTTAACTATATTTTAACTCTTTAGCTTTTAGTATTAACAATGTATAACATTTACATTTTTACATTCTTATTTATATCTATTTATTTTACCCAACAACAGATCAATTTACATTTATTCATTTGGCAGAAGCTTTTATCCAAAGCGACTTACAAGTATTTGGTTTACAGTGTCACATTACTGCAGAGCAATCAGGGGTAAGGTGTCTTGCTCAAGGGCACTTCAGTCATGACCTGCTGACACTGAGATTAGAACCAGCAACCTTCTGATCACAAGCCCAACACTCTAACCACTGGTTGTGATGCTCAGTGCTGTGAATACGGACACGTTTCGTTCCTCTTCACATTAAATTCGCCTCGTCCGTTAATTGCATAAAGCCGGACGAGTTATCTCTTGTTTTCTCACAGTAAATGCGTGAGACGTGAGAGCCCTGGTTTAGATGACGCTATTCAGGCAGTTTGAGCAATGAAACAGTTCATTTATTAGCAACAGCAACTAAATTCTTCGCTCATATAAATATTAACTGCCATTATATTTGCTTCGTAATTCCAGACGTCCGTAAACCTCAAAAGATGTAAAATGTGTGCAAATTTTCAACAGCAAAATACTGTTGTTTTAAAAACGGTTTAATAATGTAAATTTACAGCCATTGATCTGTAAATTAATTACTTGCTATTAAAATTTGAACATTCAACCTTAAACCGGCAACCTTCTGATCACAAGCCCAACGCTCTAACCATTAGGCCACAGCTGACCCCTTGAGTTTCTCAAGTTTCGTTTTAGCAAGAAGAATGAATGATGGAAGTAATGCATCTGTAACGGGTCCTGGCCAGGGGTCCGCTAGCAGACGGATATATTGTTATTCCTGAACAATTGGAAATATGACAGACTTAGAAAGTGACGCAGGACAACTGTTGCTCTTCTTCCATTTAACCGGAATATATTTTATTAACAAAATAATTTAAACTTTATATCTGCAATCGAGAATCATCACTGTCAACTTTGGATGATCTGTTTTACAACACAGGTAATATTTTTGCCATCTTTAAAAAACGCATCTCTTCCGTCAACACGTCGCTGATTGGTTTTTTCCTTATTCTCTTCCCTTTCCTTCTTTCTAAAAAAAAACACACTTACTAACCTCACTATTCTTAGCTTTGTATACTGTGCAAGGCTTTAATGGACTAGTTTGATGCACTTATGTATTTTGTTGTCTATGTTGTTATAATTGCTTCCAATGTTTCCTCATCTGTAAGTCGCTTTGGATAAAAGCATCTGCTAAATGACTAAATGTAAATATCCACAATTGGATAACACAAAGTCACGTTTCCTTCAAAAGAACATTTCCACATAAATGTATCATCACATACTTCCTCAACATTACAGTTTTATTTTAACCCACAAGCACACATTTTCTCTCTAAACCATATTCTCTGTTATCTCTGATTAACAAATGTTTCTGTATTTATTATACATTTTTGTAAGTTTTCACTTATATAACAGAATAAATCCCATTTGCAGTAAAGTTAAATTGTATTTACATGACATGAGTACAAACTTCAATATTAAACATATTTGTCTCAACTTAAATGCTTAACTCCTATGAACTGAAACTGTATTATAGTGCAAAATTACCACGTGCGTCTACTACTACCACTTGCGTTTCACCCAAAGCTGCATCTGCAAACTGCTTTGACTCGATGTATTACGGGTGATAAATAACACTAATGTACAGTCTTACAGACACACAAAGTAATAAACTCAGACATATTCCCGAACAATTAAGACTATATAAAAGAAAACATTAGCGTTAGCGTCGGCCGCCATTTTCCCAACGTTATCATTAGACATGACCATTTACACACTTAACGTACCGTTAGCTCATCAAACACACATCACTTGAGATTCATTTTTGCTTATAACCCTCTGTATTCATATAAAATATGTCAAAATGGTTAAATGCATAAATCCTTTCACTATTTTGGGTATTGTTTGAAGCCAAGATGCCCACTGAAAAGAGGCGGATTCAGGAGAGACAATTCAGGAGGCATTTTGATAGGGATATTGATGTAGGGAAGTTTATGACTCAAGTTTTTCTGTGTTATTATTAATACTAGTTAAGGTGACTGAGTGCTGTATTTCAGTGTTTTACTTCTTTAAATATATTTTTATATTTTATATAATATTTTTCTAAGTCCTTCATATTGCCCGTGAGTTGTTGTTTTCTTTGGGGGGGTGCCCTTTTTCAGGTCGGAGCAACTGCCCCTCAGTCTCACATTAGGTTCTTCTTCTTCTTCTTCTTCTTCTTCTTCTTCTTCTTCAGGGTTTATTGGCGATTGGCAAACCAGCTTAAGGTGCATTACCGCCACCGACTGGCTCACATGAGGATGAAAACACCTGAACCTTATACGTCAGTGATTAAACTAAGTTTGTGATTGGCCATGGACATTACAATTGACCAAACGAGCAATATGGGATCTCATAAAGCAGCACAGTAGACTGTTTGTGCACTAGCAGCGTATCTTTGTGCACACAATGGCGTTTTGCAAAAGCAGAGGAAATGAATTTGTTATTCTACTTGTGTTTACAGTCAGTACACTCAGTACTTTAATACACTGCAGAAGTTTGTCTTGGACAGAAACGACTAGTGACGAAGGGGAAACGTTATCTGATATGTCAGATCAAGAGACACTTTATGACCAGTTTGCTGATTTTGACAGCCCCATTGATGACGACGCCTTCTTTGGTATGTAATGCACTTGTGCATCATTGCAGTGTATGTGGATTAAAAATGGATGTAAATGTTGGTTACGAATCACTTACTGTGTATTGCAGATGAAGCTAGTGATGAAGGGGATAAAACGTTCTCTGATATGTCCGATCAAGAGATACTTCATGACCAGTTAGATGATTTTGACAGCCCCATTGATGACGACACCGTCTTTGGTATGTAATGCACTTGTGTGTCATTGTTGTGTATATGGATTCAAAATGGATGTAAATGTTGGTTACGAATCGCTTGCTGTGTATTGCAGATGAAGCTAGTGATGAAGGGGATAAAACGTTCTCTGATATGTCCGATCAAGAGATACTTCATGACCAATTTGCTGATTTTGACTACGCCATCGACGATAGAGTCTCTGGTATGTAATGCACTTATACGTCATAGTGTATATGGATTTAACAAGAATTCAAATCTGTTATGAATCGTTCATTGTATTGCAGATCTGCCGAGCAGCGCTGTAATGCAAGAACCATTGGAAGGCCCATCTGAAGAACCCTGGGATGAAATGTCTCCAAAGCTGACGTGTGATAAGGATTTTATGAATTTGCAACTCTTTGGTTCTGGTGTGGACCAAGTTGAGCTTTGTCGAGGTAAGTTGGGAATTCCTGTTTGTCTTTGACTTGTATGACCTTCACTGGCAAAATTGACAAATGTTTGCTTTAATGTTTTTATTTCCTGTGTCAGTTGGGCTCAATATAGGATGCTCAAATATCCTATAAAATCTAACTGTTGCTTTTTTATGGAATTTGCTACGTTTCCACTGTAGCCCTAAATGGGAAAACTGCGCTACAGAGTGTGTTATATCTTTCAGCAAAGTGAAAACACAATGACATCTTTGGTCTTTTACCACATAGTGCTTTGAAAGGGAGGGGCTGCGGTGAGCCGTTGGTTGCCGTTTGAAACCTCACCGCTAAATTTCACTGGACCCTTAATGAAAAGTGTAATGAGATTTTCAGCATTGAATCACCTTTGGACTTATTTCTCACAGATAGTTCTGCACCGGTTCCTCTTGGTCATTTGCCACCTAACTGTGGACACACTTCACACACTCATGGAGGTCTTGTTTATGCTACACCCTATAATGGATGTGGTGTTACACAAAAGGTACTTATGGTTAATTTGCTCTTGTGTAAGGTTAAAAGCTATAAAGCCAACTTGTGTGTTTGTGTTTTTCAGGGAGGGAAGTATGTCATGCAGATGCAATGGCAGGGAATCCCTGTTTTGCTCTCTTGTCCCATGTCCTAGTCTGTTGTGAATGTGACCATGTCTGGATATCTGCCTCCTTGATTTCAACCAGACACACCTGTTACACCAGCTTCTACAACACCAACCCAAAAGCCACATCGTCCTTTCTGTCCTTATATCTTTCCACCTCTGTTATCAATGACAGTCAAATGTGAGGAATGAGAATAAAAGTTTTTAAATTCATAAAGCTTGGGAAAATGTTTTTATCTGGGCCAAAGCTTAAACCTTTTGATACCAGTTCTGTCACTTACCATCCCAAACAAGTGTAAACAAACCCATTATACCTTTTTCCTGTTAAGGAATGGTCTACCTTAAAATTGTAATTCACCGCCGTCCTTTTAAAGTATGAAAGTCCACTTATGTGTGAGTTAAGCAGCAACAGTCAAGTGCAATTGTTAACAGAATATTGATACGGTTGATAAAAATGATCTTTTTACAGACCAAGCATTTAATACTGAAATATAAATCTCTACTGTTTTAAAACGCAAGCAATGATTTGTTTAATGTTTGCAAACACTGCGCCCATAGTAAAATCCAGTAAAATAATTTTTTTGTGGTGCAAATAGTTTAAAACTGTAAAGTAACGCAGTGTGTCACCTCCTGTCGCCGATCCATCGTTCAATGTAAACACTGCAGCAACTGAATGCTACCGCAGATAGTCATGCAATGAGAAAAGAACATTGATGCAACGACTCTGAAAATCTGGCAATGTGAACTCTGCATCACAAACTCTTGAATTGAGATGCACAAGAAAGTAGTTCTACCATCAACAGCATTTAAAAGACGATAACATGAAATTAACATTTGAACGGTAACTGTGGTGTAAGCAGAATAATTGACTCCAGTCCGTTCAATTATTCAATGTTATCGCCACCCTGTTACTTACCACCGCATCAGCACCAGGAAACAGGAGGAATTTTTTTTTTTTTTTTTTAGAAGACAATCGCTCACAATATGCAAAATTCTGGATTCATCGGTAGTCTACTATATATTTTTATGATGGAAGGAATTTTGTCCTGGATAATAAATCTGTATTAAAGGCAGACATGTAACAAAGGGTATACATTTTATTAGCTTTTCTTTTGATGTCCATTTGTATGCAAACAATGACTTTTACTCTTATATTACAAAGATATTTGTTCTCAAAATACACCAGACTGATAAAGACTTAAAAACAGTCATCATTTGTTTTACTAGGAAGAAGATTCATATATCAATCAGACCGTGTTGTCATTTAATTCTCACTATGATTTGTGCGATGGTGTGGAATACGCTTCAGAGATATGTATGTATTTGTACGTACGGGACATGTTTCTGTGTGTTGTGCACACTGTGCCCCCTTAAATAAATACGGGTCTGTGCCCATAATGCACATTGGATAGTGTTAAAGTACATATACAAAAGTATGATAATTATAACCTCTGCATGTGCTGAACATGGCTATAGGCAACTGGTATCACGGAGTGAAAAACATTTATTGTGCTCACGACTCCTACTTGGGCAGCTTTGGGTGTGCAGTGCATTGATTATTCACTACAGTGTCGTGCTGTAAATCATTTCTTTAGTCGCCATTCGTGCTGTGAAGTCATGCAAAGTTGTTGGTTGTTGAGCTTGATGTATAAATCTATTTAAAAAAAATCGAATTTCAGATTAAAGTTTCAATAAATGTAATCTTCTTTTCTAAAACTCAAAACATGCTCTTTAACGTTCCCTGCTAGATGCGAATAACGATAGCTTCCAAGCTGTCTCCATTTTACTAGACAGGAGGGTAGTTGTCTCACAATGCTGACGAACATCGTTTATTATAATCGATCGAACTTTATGGAAGGAGCACGAGGGCACTAGACAGGAGGTAACAGACGTTACAGCTAACAGACGTTACGCCGGCAGGAATCTCCCAGTAGTCTCAATAGCCAGTACATGCTTGCACATATGCTTGGGCAGTCGTGGCCTAATGGTTAGAGAGTCGGACTCATGACCAGAAGGTTGCCAGTTGGATCCTCAGGGCCGGCAGGTAACGACTGAGGTGCCCTTGAGCAAGGCACCTTACCCCTACTTGCTCCCCGGGCGCTGCAGTGATAGCTGCCCACTGCTCCGGGTGTACGTGTGTTCACCACTTGCTGTGCGTGTGTTCACTACTCTCTGGATGGGTTAAATGCAGAGGGCAAATTTCAGGTATGGTTCTCCATAACTGACAAATAGGTCACTTTCACTTTCACTAAATGTCAAAAACCTGTTATTTAAGGGGGAAAACAAACTTACACACACACAGCACACAAGAAGACATGATGAGTATGAAAGATAAATGAAACGATATGTATTGTGTCATTCAGTCTGCAGAGATCGGGACTTGATGAACATTTGAGCAATGTTCTGCGTGTTCAAAATTGGAGAGAGGCCAGTTAAGAAAATGTTGAAATTTATTGATCAGAAGTCTCAAACAATACAACAGCTGGGTACAGCAGCTGCTGGGTGAGTTCTCAGACGTAAAGTCTTATACCAAGAACCGACCCCGAAAAACAGTTTCACAGCCTTTTATATGGTATTTCTCGGCGAGTCTCTTCTTCAGCTGGGGTACAATCAGTTTTTCTCCCCTTTGTCTGGTCTCCAGCCAATCAGCTCACTGCCTTGTTTTTCAAATCACCATCTGTAACAAATTATATAGAGGCCCCCACAATCCGTGTGTAATCTAATCTTTACACACACACTGGTTTCCTGTGGAAAAATACTCTCAAAAGCTTCCCCAACTCTTGGCTAACACAACTCACACACTTGGTTATATTTTCAACATATTATGCACAGTTGGTTAACAATAATGAAATCCTAAAGCATATTAAATGTAAAGGCACGTTTAATACCACAATAAGATCCTTCAGTGTACACATTTCTTCCCCAAAAAGAAGATGTGGTTCTTGTTACACACACACACACACAAAGCAGAACATGCACCCCCCACTCACTGACCACATTCAGATCTCTGGCAACATCTAGCAACTGTAGAACTCTCAGCTTCAAGCTTTTGTTCACAATCATGTCATGTAGGAAAATACATCTGATTTAAACAAAATTAATCATCCATTTTTATATCGATCTATATATTGATCTTAATTCCCACAGACTCTATGTTTCAGTCTAATCCACAGCTACAAGGCCGTGCACATATTCCCTTCTCAATAACACAAGATATCATTCATTCAAGAAGAATTTGGTTGACCAAAACCTCACATAGACCTCTGTTCTGCTACATTGAAGAAGATACATCAGTCAAACACTCCTAGAGAGGCGCTAACAACCTCACATCTGTGTTAAAGGAGTGATGAATACATATTCTTACATTAGTTTGTAGATCACGAGTTTGCAAAGTTACTAACACTTTACGGTATTCCACACATTGCAGTTTGAACTCTAACACAGTTCAACTGGACTACACTGCACTAATACAACAATCTATCTGCTCCCACTGGATACCATCCAATGCAGCTCCATGACATTTGGTATCCAGTTTATGTATAATCTGCTGCACCTTTGCATATTATTGTGTGAACTGTCTTTTAAAGCAATAAGCCCCAAGAAGCATCGGGCTATTTTATTAGGGCTTAGAACTCTGCTCAGCCAATCAGAATCAAGGACAAGAACTGACCGTTTTATAAATGTAAATAGTTTCTGCACATTCTGGATCACGCTCTCGAGAATTTCACTCCCCAAGTCACTTGTAAGTGATTTTTGATTTGTGTCGGTGATGTAAAGAGATTCAAATCAAAGAAATGCAAACCACAAGGACAAAGACACCTGCTGTTGCGGCTCGCAGCTATTTAACTTTAACCTCAGGGGAAATGTCTCCGGTCATGACAGCATCACATGAATCTACTCAACGTGTTATAGAGATCAGTGGAAATGTAGATTTTTCACACTGAGGCTCTCAGTATTTACGCTCTGTAATCCCATCTGCACCAACACAATACCAAACCATGATGAAGATCACAGCGCTCCTTTCCACAGAGGTGATGAAATTAATGCCAAATATTACAGTGCAAGGCAAGGCAGGTTTATTTATATAGCACATTTCATACACAACGGTAATTCAAAGTGCTTTACATAAAATAAATTAAAAATTTCCATTTGATAAAACAATAAACCAGTTAAGAATAATAAAATAAAATAAAATACAGTTTAAATTAAAATAAAGTACAGCACAAACAGTGGGACGGTCAGAGGCACAGTGCACATTCATTAAATGCAAAGTTAAACAGATGTGTTTTGAATCTGGATTTGAATGTGGCTGGTTCCAGCTGCGGCTCGCGTAATAGCTAAATTCAGACTCTCCTTGCTTGGAGAGAACCCTTGGTATTTCTAGCTGATGCCATCCTAATGATCTGAGTGTTCTTTTGGGTCTGTATTCAATGAGCATATCTCCATAGTCGTGCCACTCGGTGGCCATCTTTGCAACGTACCTCCAGATAGGGCAGTTATTACGTAAATCAAACAAAATGGGAATGGGAAAACTGAAATTTCTACAATGGCTTTAACCCTAATTAAACGACATATTTAAAAACAACATTTATAAATGACAAACTGTACCATAAGGTGTCATTCATGTTGCTTCACATACTACACATGTGCAAAGATTGGCTAGGGCGGCCATATTGGGCATTGAGTTCCTCCCCATTCATTTCAAAGGCAGTGACGTGTCATGTTAATATATAATTAACATCTTTGATTACTTTTGTGACTGATTGAGTACTTATTAAAAAAGTTACAAATAAGTTTCTCTTTCTGCCATTATGCCATTATGTCCATTATGTAGGCAACTTATTTGGAAATGGCCCTGAAAAGACAGTCACAGCTGAATTGAAATTATGCTTAGGGCACCAAAATGGCTAGCATCTGCACTGATCAAAATAATCTTATTACCCCCTTTGATTGTGAACATAGTGTCTGACAAAAGCAACGGGCCACATTTTTCCCAAAGTAAATCTGTGGTGCAGCAAGCCCTGTTAGTAAAATTACTATTATGAAAGTATATAGACAAGCAGATAAGAATAAGATAAGAACAGCAAACATTTATTCATGTCACATGTTTATTAGCTTTTTCAAAATTGCAAATTAATTAACAACCAAAGCAAAGATGTAAAACATATCAAATAAATATATATAAATAATGTATAGAATATACCAATGACACACTTCTGTTGTACTACAC
>CM074080.1:413382-505882 GCA_037178815.1 Barbatula barbatula | reverse complement strand
TTCAGGTCAAATTAACAAATCAGATACAAATGTAATACTAGGAATGGACTTAAAGACTTTACCTGTGTCAAAAAAAGGATCTTCGGGCGTCGGTTTAGTTTACTTCTAGCTTCAAAATCACAAAACATGCAAACAAACATGAACGTGTTTCTATGTTTCACTTCGAAACAGTTTATGGTGTAAGAAAGTATTGAACATCAATTTGCTGATATCAGAAAAGTAAAGGGAACACGAGTCCTGTGAAACTACCTCAGACTGACCCGTCTGTGAGTCAGCGGCCTTCTCAATACTGAATGATTGTTTGATGATCTCTTTTGATTAAAGATTCAATTATTTAGTTTAAAACTGACTTTAATAACAATAGTTTCCATTATCTAGGTTTTTTGTGTGTTCCGAGTTAATGTGTTTCCGAGAGACCCGGCACAGGGGCCACAGGTCTTTCAGGAGAGGAAGGAGCGTGGGCCTGGAACTCCTCAGTCGGTCCGACGACAGGTAGCCTACCAACAAGGCGTCGACAGGGTCCAGCGATCAAGACGTGTCCCCGCTCGGTACTTGGTCCAGGAAATAATGGAAAGGTGTGCCAGCCAAGCCTTTACCCCGGCGAAGGTGTCGTTTACGCCGGTGATGTAAAGCCGTAAAACGGCAGAGGGAAGCTGGGATCTCAAACAAGAACGGGGGCAGAGTATTTTGTCCACCATGATCAAACTTAACAGTAAGTCGAAGATCCAGTAAACTTTGGCGCTCATACACCAGTAGAGAGTCAACATGTTGAACAACGAGTGACACAAACAGCACAAACACACACAATGACTCCAGGATGAGACGGCGGGCCACACACACTGGCGCCATCTTCTTCCCCGGAAGTAACAGAGTAAAGAAAGATGATGCCCGTATGACGACTTCAGGTAACAGGGAGATTTGTGTTCTTCATCATTTAAATAGTTAATAAAGATAAAGGATGACTGAATGATATATAGAAATGATTGAGATCGTCTGCTGCACAGAACACAAAAAGACATGATCAGTATGTAAAGATAAATGAAACCATGTGTTTTGTGTAATACAAATGAGTCTGACCTGATTTTCTATGTTTGTTTGGGTCTGTTTTGCTTGGAACTCATTTGTTTAGAAGATGAACTTGTATTTATTATGTAAGAAGATTAACATCAGTGCTTTTCTGCAATCAAAAGAAAAACTGGATGATAATTTGGCATCTGCATCATTGCATACTGTATAAAACAACTGAAAAACATGCATTGTAGTCTGAGATTTGGCTTAAACTTTGTCAGTGGTCAGTGGTAAGAGCATTGTGTTAACAACGCAAGGTTGGATCCCAGAGGATTGCAGATACCTATGTAACATGTATAGGATGATGCTATGTAATGCAATGTAAGTCGCTTTGGGTAAAAGCGTCCGCCAAATGCATAAATGTAAAAACGATAAATGAGAACTCGCTGTTTGTGTCGGTGATGTTGAGAGATTCAAATCAAAGAAATGCAAACCAAAAGGACAAAGAAACCTGCTGTTGCGGCTCGCAGCTCTTTAACTTTAACCTCAGGGGAAATGTCTCCGGTCATGACAGCATCACATGAATCTACTCAACGTGTTATAGAGACCAGTGGAAATGTAGATTTTTCACACTGAGGCTCTCAGATGTGACTTCAGTGGAGTGAAACATGATGATGTTGATGATTTCAAACTTCTAGAAGATGTGATGAAAGAAGAACTTCCACCAGTTTACCACAGATTCATTTGATGTAAAACTGAATGTGAACAACAGAGCAGATGTGATTCTGATCGATCACTTGTGTCAGTGTGTGTTGGCTCAGTGAGTGGTTGTGTGTTTGTCCCCGAGTTACAGGCTTATTGCTGGAAGAGAGCTCGAGTGCGTCCATCATTGCCAGTGGATGGTGTCATGGTAATACTTGGGAATAATGTAGCTGCAGGTTTGGGTATGGCGAGATGTAATCTCACCGCCTGTGGTAGTTCCCATTTCATTGGTCAAAAAATCGGATGTACTAAAGCAAAAATTCCCTGAAGTATTTATAGCATGTACTGTAACCTTCTAGGAGCACAGAGTAAAATGAAGAAACATTTTGACAAACATACAGAGGACAGGTGATCAGGGACCCGTTTCAGAAAGCAGGGTAAGTGCAAACTCAGTGTAAGTTAACCCCAGAAAACGGGATACTCTGGGTTTTCAGTTTCAGAACGCGAGGTATATCAAACCCGTGACTGCGGAGTAAGTCAAGCCCGTTTCAGAAATAGAGGTATCTTATACTTAGAGTGAGTAACCATAGTAACCTACTCTGTGAACCTAACCTGGTCTGGAGCAGGTTTTATTCCACTAACCCGAGGTTTGTTACAATCTCCGCCCCTTTTAGAAGCGCGAGCGGTGTTGAACTTGCCTTCGCCGTTTGTTTTTTCATTCGTTTTCCTTAATCGCGCACAAGTTCGTAACACAGACATTAAAATGGCATGTCCGTTTATTCAGAGAGAAGTAAATTTACATTGGGAGAGAATATATGGTGAAGCCCCGTTTGGATGTTTAATATCCGGAGGATTTCTTATTTGAGCGATACAGTATTTCTTTACAGTCCCTTAAATATATTCACAATCTGCTTCATCCTTACATCACAAACCTCACTCGTCGTGGCTGCGCTCTTACATCTGTCGTGGCAGTCGTGGCCTAATGGTTAGAGAGTCGGACTCGTGACCAGAAAGTTGCCAGTTGGATCCTCAGGGCCGGCAGGTGACGACTGAGGTGCCCTTGAGCAAGGCACCTGACCCCTACTTGCTCCCCGGGCGCTGCAGTGATAGCTGCCCACTGCTCCGGGTGTACGTGTGTTCACCACTTGCTGTGCGTGTGTGGATGGGTTAAATGCCAAGGTCACATTTCAGGTATGGTTCTCCATAACTGACAAATAGGTCACTTTCACTAATTTTCACTGAGCAGATTCTCTGTATGGCTTTACGTATCTTTGCTAATGGAAGCTTTCTATATAACACCGGGGATGCAGAACACGCAAGGCAACTGTATGTAGAGCAGAAAGAAAAGTGTGCATCGCTCTCAAGCACTTTCTATACATTTGTGTTAAGTTTCCTGTGAGAGCCATCAAAGACGAGTTTCACAGGACTGCAGGTGAATGGTGAACGTCTATCTGAATAAGCTGATCAAATAAATGTGGTCTTGCTGCCACCTCTGGAATTAGATAATAATTCAAATACCCTTCAGGATTTTCCAATGTGATTGGGTGCACATTTAAAAGGTCCCACTTGCCCCGTTCTACGCAGGCTGAACTGCCGTCGGTCAGAATGAGAGACGGGCGCTGTAACGACGAGCCTAAAGACCGCAGTCCCTATAGCGTCTGTCGCTAGAGCGTCTCTGTTGGTCGGGGAGTGAGGCTTACACACTGCACAGCTCTTCACTAGCTGGCCTCCGTTACACAGCTGGAGCAGGGGCGAGCATGGCTAGTTTTCTGTCTTCTACAGCCACAGTGCTCGGTTCTCATATCCTCATAACTTTCAAGGCCAGTTTATTAAATATATCAAACATTTCCCAGTCAGGCATCCTACTAGCAAGAGCATTTAAACTCACCGGACTGAAGGATGTTTTTATTCATTTCATTTTCAGCTGCTGCCATGTTCTTTTTATTGCAGGATTGCACCTACATGACAAAAATCGTAGGTATATATGTTTATATAGTAGCGATTATCTGAGTAAATCAACTCAGAGTTCATATTTTAACTCAGTGTTGCTTGAACCTCCTTATTGAAACGGGTCCCAGATCAGACACGGAAAACACTTGTCATAATAAAAAGAACATGATAAACACTGGGTTGGGTTTATGTACAAAAACACAAAACAAAACTGCGTGCAATATTAACACTGGTCAATGCAAAAATGGGCTTTAGTCAGTAAATAAAAGAAAAGCTGTATGATAATTTGGCATCTGCATCATTGCATACTGTATAAGACAACTGAAAAACATTCATTGTAGTCTGGGATTTGGCTTAAACTTTGTCAGTGAAACCGGGCCAATATATTATTTTATCAAACAGAAAAAACGATAAATTGTTTGATACACAATACCAAAAAATGGTATTGTGTTGGTGCAGATGGGATTACAGAGCGGACACTGAACCCAACAGCACTGACACAAGTTATCAATCAGAATCTCATCTGCTCTGTTGTTCACATCCATGAATCCAATGAATCTGTGATAAACTGGAGGAAGTTCTTCTCTTATCACATCTAGAAGATTGAAATCATGAACATCATCATGTTTCACTCCACTGAAGTCACATCTGAGCGCCTCAGTGTGAAAAATCTACATTTCCACTGATCTCTATAACACGTTGAGTAGATTCATGTGATGCTGTCATGACCGGAGACATTTCCCCTGAGGTTAAAGTTAAAGAGCTGCGAGCCGCAACAGCAGGTTTCTTTGTCCTTGTGGTTTGCATTTCTTTGTTTTGAATCTCTTTACATCACCGACACAAACAGCGAGAACAAATCAAAAATCACTTTTTCGGTCACATCACCGCAGCACAAGTGACTTGGGGAGTGAAATTCTCGAGAGCGTGATCCAGAATGTGCAGAAACTATTTACATTTATAAAACGGTCAGTTCTTGTCCTTGATTCTGATTGGCTGAGCAGAGATCTAAGCCGTAATAAAATAGCCCGATGCTTCTTGGGGCTTATTGCTTTAAAAGACAGTTCACACAATAATATGCAAAGGTGCAGCAGATTATACATAAACTGGATACCAAATGTCATGGAGCTGCATTGGATGCTAATTGGCTTTTATTCATTCTCACGATATGAATTTTTGATGAAAGTGAATACAATAATTCTTGATATCAAGAATGGAATTTCTACTAGTAACAATTGCTATTTTTGATATCAGTAACTACATTTGCTAATGTGAATTCTTGGAATCAAAATTTTTATTTCAACTAGTAAAAAAAGTAATTCTTGATATCTGTAATTGCGTTTTTACTAGTTAAATATCACAATACACTGCCATTCGAATTCAATATCAGATATCAAGAATTCATTTTTACATGTTAAAAGTCTTTCAGATATCAGAAATGCAATTCTTAAAAAAAAACAATTTTTTATATCAAAAATTAACTTGATACTAGTAAAAATTATAATTCCAGATATAAATTACATTTTCACTAGTTGAAATGCTCATTCTTGATATCTGTAAATGAATTTTATTATTGGTATTTCTGATATCAGGAAATAGATTTCAGATATTTATAAATCTGAGTGTAATTGTTGATATCTAAAATGGCTTTCTTACTAGTAACAATGACATTATTGATATAAAAGATTAACATTGTCACTAGTGAAATTTAATGATATCAGAAACTGGCATTTTTACATGTAGTAATTCAATTCTTCATATCAAGAATAGACATTATCACGAGTGATCACTCAATTATTGATATCTACAATTATGTTTTTTACTAGTAGGAATTGCATTTCTGAGCATTCAAAAATCACAATTCACTCACCAGATTGTCACTTCAAACCTCTATGACTTTCTTCTGCAGAACACATTTTGAAAATTTTGGCTACAGAAAACCTTTGATCCCCGTTCCCATGCATTAGATTTATGTCCATATAATTATATGGGAAAGGTTATTGGTTAAACATTTTCATAAGCTCTTCCGTTGTGTCTTGAAGACAATATCACCTTTAAAATGACAATATTGTTTAATGTAAACCATTCCTTAACAGGACAAAAGGTATAATGGGTTTGATTACACTTGTTTGGGATGGTAAATGACAGAACTGGTATCAAAAGGTTTAAGCTTTGGCCCAGATAAAAACATTTTCCCAAACTTCACAAATTTAAACCAAACATTTGTCATTCCGTACATTTGACTTTATTTCAGACATCAGAGAGGTGGAAAGATATGTTAAGGACAGAAAGGACGATGTGGCTTTTGGGTTGGTGTTGTAGAAGCTGGTGTAACAGTTGTGTCTGGTTGAAATCAAGGAGGCCGATATCCAGACACGGTCACATTCACAACAGACTAGGACATGGGACAAGAGGAAAACAGGGATTCCCTGCCATTGCATCTGCATGACATACTTCCCTCCCTGAAAAACACAAACGTTGGCTTTATAGCTTTTAACCTTACACAAGAGCAAATTAACCATAAGTACCTTTTGTGTAACACCACATCCATTATAGGGTGTAGCATAAACAAGACCTCCATGAGTGTGTGAAGTGTGGCCACAGTTAGGTGGCAAATGGCCAAGATTAACTGGAGCAGAACTATCTGTGAGAAATAAGTCCAAAGGTGATTCAATGCTGAAAATCTCTAATCTCATTACACTATTCATTAAGGGTCCAGTGAAATTTAGCGGTGAGGTTTCAAACTGCAACCAACGGCTCACCACAGGTTTCGAAGCACTGTGGTGGTAAAAGGCCTAGCATGTCATTGTGTTCTGGTTTTCCCAATTTACCTCGACAAAGCTCCACTTGGTCCACACCAGAACCAAAGAGTTGCAAATTCATGACATCATTATCACACTTCAGCTTGAGACATTTTATCCCAGGGTACTTCAGATGAGCCTTCCAATGGTTCTTGCATTACAGCGCTTCTCGGCAGATCTGAAATACAATGCAAGTGATTGGTAACTGACAGTTAAATCCTTTTGAATCCTTGAAACATGACACACAAGTACATTACATACCAGAGACGCTGTCGTCATCAATGAGGTTTCCAAAATCAGCAAACTGGTCATGAAGTATCTCTTGATCTGACATATCAGAAAGCGTTTTAACCCCGTCATCGCTAGCTTCATCTGCAATACATTGAAAGTGATTCGTAACCGACATTCAAAGTCCCATTGAAGTCAAGACAACGTCTTTTCATGAAAGGTTGCGTTTATTGTAACTAGTTTATAAATTTGGGTCACAATTCCTTTTTTCTCAGAAAAGTGTAAAAATACTGATGTAAAAACAACTGCAATTTCTAGTTCAAGGGCACTTTAAATCGCTTTTGAATTCACATACACTGCAATGATGCACAAGTGCATTACATACCAAAGAAGGCGTCGTCATCAATGGGGCTGTCAAAATCAGCAAACTGGTCATAAAGTGTCTCTTGATCTGACATATCAGATAACGTTTCCCCTTCATCACTAGTCGTTTGTGTCCATGACAAACTTCTGCAGTGTATTAAAGTACTGAGTGTACTGACCGTAAACACAAGTAGAATAACAAATTCATTTCCTCTGCTTTTGCAAAATGCCATTATGTACAAAGATACGCTGCTAGTGCACAAACAGTCTACTGTGCTGCTTTATGAGATCCCATATTGCTCGTTTGGTCAATTGTAATGTCCATGGCCAATCACAAACTTAGTTTACATTTACATTTATTCATTTGGCAGACGCTTTTATCCAAAGCGACTTACAAGTAGTTTTTTACAGTGTCACATTACTGCAGAGCAATCAGGGGTAAGGTGCCTTGTTCAAGGGCCCTTCAGTCATGACCTGCTGGCACTGAGATTAGAACCGGCAACCTTCTGATCACAAGCCCAACGCTCTAACCATTAGGCCACAGCTGACAGTTTTGTCTGTTTTTCTGACAGACAAATGGGAATTATTCTGCGCAGCAGAAAAATAGTTTGATGATTTGTGAATGTTTATACATTATCCTGTTTTATCCTGGTAAGGATATTCCTCTTTATACTTGGAGGTAAAGGTATATTTATTTAAAAATATTTTTTAAGAGAAAATATGTTCTTCACATTAGTTGGATCCATAAAACGACTGATTTCTTAAAATATTTTAACTGTACATTCTTGAAAAGATGTAATTATTGATGAATGCAGATGTGCAAGATATTATTTTCTCTATCACAGAAAAAAGTAATGGAGGCTCGATCGAGCCCAGTAGAGCTTTAGGTCTATAACGTCCCTGTGCAAAAGGCTTTAACAACAAATAAACGTTGAACTGATTTGTAATAAAATAAAGGATATATTGATCTGTACATGAATACTGTCGGTCTATTTTACAGGCCATTAGCATTTGAAGAAAGAAACAGAATAATGTAGAAATGAAACACTGCTTCTTCACTGTATGAATGAAATAAACACACTGATTTAAAATAAAGATGCAAAAGAGACTTAAGGCTGGTGATTTAGATCCGACTGTTTACTTTCCATTAAAACACAACGGACTGTTTTCATGTGTTTTTGACGTAACCTCGTATTTCACAGTGAGAAGCGCAGAAAGACACAATAGAGAACTTGCTTGTAGCCTCACGCTGTATGAGAACTGTATGAGTCTGTGTGCACGTCGACTGAGAAATCCAGAGAAACTTGAGAATTCTTTAGACATGTTGTATATTTAATTGACATTCATCATGTATGATTATATATATTTGACTGTTTATTTATTAAAACAGAACACGGGCTGCTTTTCTTACATATTTCTCATCAGTGTCATATAGTCACACAGTTCTCGGTTCTGTCCAGCAGATGAAGAAAGAGGATTCTTTTCAAACACTTGAATCTTCTCCAGATCTCTGTCATGGGCTTCCAGGCCTGCTGAGATATAAAAGAGTCTCAAGAGGAAACGTTCAGTCCTCATGTACCACAGCAAATCAGTTTAACCACAAGAATCAAACAAGTGTGACTTAATGAAATCATTTCTTTTAAACACATGGCTGTGGTGCGGTGTGAACCAGTCCAATGTTCAATTTCTTAAAATACACTCTAAAATGTGTACTAGCAAAATCAATTACAGATAGACATTGGCATACCATGTTATTTTAAATAATGTGTTATAAACATGAGATTTTCACAGTTATTTAAATTAAGGTAAAGTATAAATATCTGCATCTTAGTAAAATACATTTAAGAGCATAGCTTGCAATTCCAGCTGTGTCCTCTTGCCCGTTTCAATTCCTTTTTCTTCACTCCCAGACACTGTTCATGGAACCACCGGTCACAACAGTCACATTGGATCAAGCATGGAAAGGTTAAATTTCAATGAAATTATAAATATCTTCAGATTCCAAGTTACCTTATTTAATTTTATTCATTTATCCTTTATATTCAGCCTTTACTACACCAGGACAGACTAAATAATTAGACCAAAATGTGAAATGTGAAAGGAAACAAAAAACTCAGGGAGGCCCAGATCCAATTGGTTTTGCCATTGAACACATGGCACAGTTATTGGCCTCATTAAATACTAAACACTATGTAAACAGTTAAACCGATATATGTCATGATTCTGCCTTCTCTTGTCTTGGTTTTCTGGTCTAGGGGCAGAATCATGACGGACCCACGTGTTTTATGTGGAGAGAAACATATTATAGTCAATCAGGACATAATATGTGTTCTCTCCAGTCTCGTCATTGGCCCCGCCCCTCTCGTTCCTAGTATTGCTTTCCTCCTGTGTCTCATTACCCACACCTGCCCATTGTTATCTCCTGTGTTAGTTTTCCTATAAGATGCCCTCATGTCTATTGTCTTGTGCTCGTTCGTTATACTTGTACCTGTTTCCCGTACATGTTTCCTGCCTTGTATGTAGTGTTCCTAGTTCATGTATGGTTTCAAAGTTCCTTGTTTGGTAGTCCTAGTTGTTTCTTTTTGGCCCCCTTGTGGGAAGTCTTTGTTTTCAGGTTTGCATCTTAGTTTTGTTAGTGTTTTCCCCCATCGAGGGTGTTTTTGTTCTTGTTATTATTAATAAAGTCCTTTTGTTAACCCCTTCATCCCTGTGTCTGCCTGCAATTGGGTTCTCCTCATCCACAATCACGACAGATATAAGCTTAAAAAAAAGTTTTGTGCAGCAAATTCGGCATTAAATTATTTTAATATTTTAAATAATTTTTGGCCTGCATGTATTTGTTATTTATTTATATTTGTTACTACTAAATGCATAATTAAAATAACCCTACAAGGAAAATTAAACACCAAATGTTATTTATTCACCCTAATTGTCTTTGAATTTTTTTATCTTTGTAGCTTTCATTTTGTTATTTTAATAGCAAATGTTCTTCAAAATATCTGTATGTATTTTCCGTTCATCTCACTCTCTCCTAATCTTTGTAATTGTTTTTTGCTTCTCAATTGCATAATTTACATCTCCAGCCATGAGTACATTCATCTGGGTTAATCATTGCCGCGGTTAAACTGCTTCGCCTTTATGCACCACTACCTTCTCCCCTGCTATAACTTACAGTGTAATGTATTTGACAACTACCTTTTTTTTGGACTGGCTACGACCCTGGACTTAAATGTTAGATGTGTCTTAATCGAAAACAACTTGCATTGACATCTCTTAAAATATATCAGCGTGATTGTATGTTTCAAGATTGTTTCATCAACAAACTACTGAAAGTCTCATAAGTAACAGAAACAAATCTGGTTTATACACAAATATGGATACGATAGTTTAACTGGACAGAAGAGAAAACTAAAAAACATTCATTCATTTTCTTCCGCTTATCTGGGGCCGGGTCGCAGGGGGCAGCAGTCTAAGCAGAGAATCCCAGACATCCCTCACCCTAGACACTTTCTCTCGCTCTTCCAGGGGGACACCCGAGGCGTTCCCAGGCCAGCCGGGAGACATAGTCCCACCAGTGTGACCTATATGTCTTCCCCGGGGTCTCCTCCCGGTCGGACGGGCCCAGAACACCTTCCGGGGATGGCGTCCAGTAGGCATACAAAAAAAAGGTTATGAGATGTGTAAAGATTTAATAGGTGAAATATTTTAAGATTATTTATCAAAACATTGAATAGGCAAAAAATACTAAAACAAAAATACATTAACATACTCACGAGTGTAGCCGGTCAATTTAGGCATTAGACTTTTTTTATTTTATTTTATTATATGTAATAAGAAATGTAATATAAACTGTTAACTTCAACAAAACTTGTTTTCTATGTACTATTTTCAATGGTTCCTATCGATTGTTGTATGTGGGGCCTTAATTAGTGGGACACGTAAGGAAATGATGTCGCTTCTCCTTTAAGCGCTCGCGCTCAGACGCATGCGAACAGGGAAGCTGAGGTAGTTTTTCTCTCTCTCATTTGTCTTGTATTAACTGATTTTCTGTAATGTAATCACTTTATTTATGATGTCAAAACACTGTTAAGCGGTTATGTCATAATGTGTATAAGTGTGATTTGATTATTTTCTTTTAACCGAGTTAGAGCCTCGTTTACACGTGCGTTTATCACTGCAGGAATGAGAGAGTAGGTCTTCTGGTATCTCCCTTATTGTGCCTCATTACTCTGTTTAAGGTGAAGAAACAACACCAGGTATCATCACTTCAATCGTTGTGTGGTCGTGTTTCCATAGTGTCCTGTGGTTACCACTTGAAGTCCGCTACACGAGCAAAGAGTCAATGCCTAAACTGAGAACAAAAACAACTGACAGATGCTAAAACTTTTAGCATTTCATAGACTTAAATCATTGACACAAATCAGAATAATTAGAGGACAGTAAAATAATTAGATCTTAGTCATTATTTTTAACTAATTTATACGTATAAGCTTGACAAAAAAGGATATCATTGAAGTGAGGCGGAGTTAAGGAGTTCATCCCCTCAGCTGTGAATAAAAACATGTAGAAGACAGCATATATGAGACATTATTTAAATAAAAAACACATCAAACAAATATTGCATGATGGACAAACTGAGATTGTGGACTATGATACTGAGGTGAAATAATTTTCACAAAACAGGTGGTTTCCTTTATTAACACCTTTCTGAACATATATAAATAACAGTCTATATAGGATATTCAGGGTCGTTTTATTTTAAAACATCACATCAGACAGACCTGATATTAAAACCAACCACCTTATCAACGGCCTAGAAATCACACAGAACCTTATAGAAACTGCATAGCAACCCTTTAACATTTGAAGTATCTCGTTGCCCTAGTAACATCACTTACAACCGGTAAAACACAAGCAAGTGATAGAGTGTGAAAGCGCTTTTATTTTGAAATGTGTCCTCCCGCGCTCTTCCCGCAATCTCTCATATTATATGCGCGCACAGAAAACCTACATGAGGTCTGAATTGAGTCGGCTGACCGTCATTTTCAAAGTGGAGGCTAATGACCGCAGTATTATTTCTGTCCAGGAAAATCACCAGTTCAGACACAGACGACGGTATTTGATCACTATGGTTACCGCTACTACAGGCACAATTGAGGCAGCTAACAGCTCCTCGTAGGACCCCGGGGGCGGGGCCAGGAGTCGCAGCGGCAGCAGCACACAGAGACTGAACGTCGATGACCGACACGATTGTGAAGCAGTGACGGGAAAATACTGAAGCAGCTGCGGGCCTGTCCGTCACTACTCAGGCTAATGTACATAGCGGACATCCTCATGAATCCTCAGTTTTACAGATGTTTGATGTTTGTCGTCTTTCGTTGGGACAGTGAGGGGCAGATCGGGTCACTATGAGTCTGAGGGGTCTTGTCTCCCCGTCACTATAGTGCTGTCTGCGCGCCTGTATGCGCTGTTTGCTGTGACCGCTTTCAATGAGTCTGTTGACGAACAATGTGACATTTCACACGTTTAAAACTCAACTAATCGCGGAGAAGTTCAGGGAACGAATTTATTATAAGACGCCGCTGTATCGTTTCAAATCCGTTCAGAGAGAATGAACGACCGGCGGATTCTCTCGTTAAGTTTCATTTCAAGGATTCTTGACGGTCTTGTGAACATGCGGAAAAGTGTCATTATTACAAACTAGAATCAACATTATAACGTAACGAGCCTTAATAATACAGTTAAATATAAAGCCTAGTTTCCATCAGTATAATATATAATATGGTCTTGACATGATGCACCTTTTCTGTCGGATCAGATGAATTCAGAGGGATTTGGTCTGATGTATTCAGAGTTGAGTCAGTCTTAGCACAAGAGATGAACACAAAACACAGGAGCACAGTGAGGAAGATATAACAATGATAAACATATGTTTAGTTCATATATACTGAGACTTAAAATCCTGATTTGTATGTTTGTCCTGAAAGGTTTGTTTCATTAGTGACATTAGCCTAACAGTGAAAACACATCCATTGGTGTTAATAGAGCTGCCGGTCTTCTGCTGATGATCATGAACGTTTTCTTTTTGTTTCAGTATAACAGACACATCAGTGTTAACAGCTGTCATTATTCTACACCCATAGTTCCCATTTTCACCTCCTTCATTATGCTGATATCTTAAACTCTCGTGGAAATGTCCTCACAAAACAGATGTTTGTGTTTTAAATGGGCAGAATTTGATATCGATTTTAAAAGCTCAAAACTTCTGTGATTTAAAACACCAGACAGTTTTATATCCTGAGGGTCTTGTTGTAACCGGTCAATAGACTACAGCGCAATATTTTTTCATGATTGTGTATCGATATTCAAAACGCTACAATCATTGATATATATAATAATATTAAATAATAATAAATAATAAGCAGTTGAATATTTATCCATCATGAATAAAACCAAAGAAATTGAACATTGTTAGATGTTTTATGACCACTGCTCTCACTTTGCTTGGGTTTCTGTAGTTGATTTGTGATGTGGCCGAGATGTTTTTGTCATTTATGTCACACATGGAGATAAATGTTGGTATTTGATATAGTGGACAGCATCTTGGTCAACAATTGTTGTTTTTAGTGATGTTATATAAGTGAAGCTGAGTTGAGTTATTGACAATGTGTCTCTAACATCTCCAGTTCACACCAACAGTGATTGACACCTTCAGTAAAGCTCCTCCTACATCAAACCACCAATAAATACCAGAAAGCAACAAGCAGAAGAATCACTTCAGGTGTAAGAACTGAAATCTTCACACAGTTGTTGGAGTTTGTGGAAGAGAAGCTTGAGAACACGAGAGATCCAGAACTACACACAACAGAAACTCAGAGGACTAAAGAACACAGAGGTTGGTTTCTGTTTTTAAATCTTTATTTCTGACAGTGGAGGAATTATTAAGCTTTCATTTATTTGATAAACCACAAATGCAGAAGATTAGAACTGAAAGTGAATCACTAAACTGCATCAAATGATCATAACTTGATCTGGTTGTGATCTGGTAAAGGTTCAATAGAATCACATGTTTGGCTATAAGGTGACCATCGTTCTGCTTTGAGTTTGTAGAGCACAGCATTTTGACCCTTTTTTCACATTTTCATCAGTCTGTTGGTTTTTTATCGTCTTATTGAAAAGAAAACATGCATTTGTTCTTTTACTCGACTACATGAGACACAGTCTGTTGGTTTTTAGTTGTTATTCTTTCTTTTACTCGACTATATTTTTGGGGGCATCGTTTCTGCTGTACTGAACTTAAAGTGACAGCAGCTTTATAAATCACAGTCTGTTATTATTGTTAATAAAACAACAAAAGACAAAGAAAATCGTCACTCAATGCTCTTGACTGGTGTGACTCTAATAAGGATTGATCTATATTCACTTTATACAGTGAAGACTATGTAGTGTTATTTCACATCTGATGACTTTTGTACCTGAAAATATTTCGCATTGATTCTTGATTTATAATTGATTCATTCAATCCAAACCACTGAGATATCATGGCAGTAATGATTTTAATTATAAAATACATAATTCTGTAACAAAAATGATTATAATAAACATAGATTTGCTCTCTGGATTTACAAAATGAATAATTTACAGTTTTCTTTCTTTTTCTGCTGAAAATGTCATTTCTGTACATTCTGAGTTATTTTTATGTTGTAATTTAAACAGAGTAAAGTTAAAATATTCTCTTAGGATGTGGTCGTCTTTAGGGATGCACCGATACCACTTTTTAAGGATCGAGTACGATACCGATACTTTTTTCCCTGGTACTCGCCGATACCGATGCTAGTTTTTTTTTGTTTGTGGCAATTTTCTACGAACAACACAATGAGACTAATGAACATATCAGCATCTTTGTTTTTAACAACTTCAACTCATATTATGAAAAAATAAATCAATCTTACGTGCCAAGCGCGAATGAAGCGTTAAGAGAGAAGACTTTCCTGTGCGCACGCATTACAATTTCCGATGTAGCTAAGGCTGTTTTGCTACTGTTGCAGATGTGATGGTAATTGCCTGTGTTTTGGATCTTCGTTCATAGACATCGTTGCGGTGCGATTCACGCGAATGAGGCGGCGTGAAGTTCGCGTTATTCGCGCGAGTTGAAAAATCTGAACTTTGGCGAAAATTAGCGCCACGTTAAGCAAAAAGGAGCCTGCTGTAGTAGTGACGTGATTATGACATAGCGAGCGGAGGCAGAAATCTGAAACTACAATGAAGGACTGCGCCTCTGGACCCAGACACGGCGCCGAACGAGTCTATGTTTATCTTCAGCCTTCCAGCACATACCTGCCTGCTCAACAAAATCCATGTCCGCCATTTCGCAATTAGACGGGAGCCGCCTGCCAGAAGCCCCTCCCATGACGCGAATTCCACGCGCGAATGAAGCGAGTAAACTTAAAATGTTCAAGCGTCCAATTACTCACGAATAGCACAATTTAGGTGTGAACACTCTTTATTTAGCACAATTTAGGTGTGTCTGCTACGGCAGGTGTCTCTGTGTGAACTGGAACATTCCGTCAATTACGTCACGTGAGGTATCGGTCTTTGGTATCGGGGAATTTTTACGAGTACGAATACATAAGCTTGGTATCGGGCCCGATACTGGTATCGGTGCATCCCTAGTCGTCTTATATGGCAAACACTTTTATCCAAAGCAATACTCAGTGCACTGAATGACTGTGTTCGCTGAAAATTAAACCATGATCTTGTCTTGTGATGTTGTTTTGTACAATTGTAAAACTGTGTTTAACAGATAGTTTTGTTCACTTCAGATATGATGGAAGAGAATAAGGACAGTCAAGATGAAGTAAAAGATGCTGATCAGAAACATCAACGTGCACAAAGATTCCAGAAAGTTTCACTGGAAGAAGCTCTGAGAACAGGAGACAAAAAGAGTGAAAAACAGCACATGAGAATTCACACTGGAGAGAAACCTCACGCATGTCTACAGTGTGGAAAGAGTTTTACACAAACAGGAAGCCTTAAGATTCACATGAGAATTCACACTGGAGAGAAACCTCACTCATGTCTACAGTGTGGAAAGAGTTTTACAGCTACGAGTAACCTTAAGGCACACATGAGAATTCACACTGGAGAGAAACCTCACGCATGTCTACAGT
Organism: Barbatula barbatula; assembly: GCA_037178815.1. Lineage (NCBI taxonomy): Eukaryota > Metazoa > Chordata > Actinopteri > Cypriniformes > Nemacheilidae > Barbatula > Barbatula barbatula. The sequence continues at coordinate 489,663 of CM074080.1, read as the reverse complement.
GTGGAAAGAGTTTTACACAAACAGGAAGCCTTAAGATTCACATGAGAATTCACACTGGAGAGAAACCTCACTCATGTCTACAGTGTGGAAAGAGTTTTACAGCTACGAGTAACCTTAAGGCACACATGAGAATTCACACTGGAGAGAAACCTCACGCATGTCTACAGTGTGGAAAGAGTTTTACACAAACAGATCACCTTAAGATACACATGAGAATTCACACAGGAGAGAAACCTCATGTATGTCTACAGTGTGGAAAGAGTTTTACACAAACAGATCACCTTAAGATACACATGAGAATTCACACTGGAGAGAAACCTCACGCATGTCTACAGTGTGGAAAGACTTTTACAGCTACGAGTAGCCTTAAGGCACATATGAAAATTCACTCCGGAGAGAAACCTCACACATGTCTACAGTGTGGAAAGAGTTTTACAAAAACAGAACACCTTGAGAGACACATGAGAATTCACATCGGAGAGAAACCTCATGTATGTCTACAGTGTGGAAGGAGTTTTACACAAACAAGTCACCTTAAGACACACATGAGAATTCACACTGGAGAGAAACCTCATGTATGTCTACAGTGTGGAAAGACTTTTACAGAAACAGGAAACCTTAAGATACACATGAGAATTCACACTGGAGAGAAACCTCACGCATGTCTACAGTGTGGAAAGACTTTTACAGATCCGAGTAGCCTTAAGAGACACATGAGAACTCACACTGGAGAGAAACCTCACGCATGTCTACAGTGTGGAAAGACTTTTACAGAAACAGGAAGCCTTAAGTCACACATGAGAATTCACACTGGAGAGAAACCTCATGTATGTCTACAGTGTGGAAAGAGATTTGCAGTGTCGAGTGACTTTAAGACACACATGAGAATTCACACCGGAGAGAACTCACGCATGTCTACAGTGTGAAAAGACTTTTACACAAACAGGAAGCCTTAAGACACACATGAGAATTCACTGAAGAGAAACCTTTCGCTGGTCATCAGTGTAGTCATCAGTCTTTTGCGTGACTTCAGTGTGGAAGGATTTATGAGTAACCTCAAGAAGGATACGAGAACTCAGTGCAGAGAGAAACATTTCACAGTTGAAGAAACACAAGATAACACTTACTGTTCTAGTTGTGTTGGTCTTTAATCTGTACTGTATCATCATACATGTTTTACAGGAGACTGCATGAAAGAAATGCATCAGTTTAAGCTTTTAAACAACTATTTGTTCTGTATTTAAGTTCTAGTTGTTTAAACCATAAACACTTAATTAAAGTTTTAATCAAATCATTTTCTCTTAGAAGGTGTTCATCTTATATGGCAAACACTTTTATCTAAAGCAATACACTGCACTGAATGACTGGATTCCCTGGAAATGACATTTTATGTTATTTATTAATAAATGAACATTGACATTGACCAAGCAACGTTAAAAATAACGTTTTGTAACTTGTTTTGTAAAAAAATATTATGTTGTTTAAAATTTGATCAAAGAAAAACTTATCATATTCACTTTGAAGCCAAAACTCATAGCTCCCATTTCTGGGGGGAAAAGGGACCAGAATCCCTTTATTGTTACTCATCATAAACACAAGTGCAACAGTATAGGTGAAGTTCCGACCAACATCGCAGTATGACAGATAAATGTCAAAGATAAGTGACAAATGTAACGTTAGGATATTGAATTGTATTTCAAGTGGAACAAAAACACTTCACTTACAAGCCATTTCCAAAAATCATGACAGTAGAACTACTAATACGCACTAAAAAATGTTGGGTTCAAAATAACCAAGAAGCCATTGGGTTAAGTAAGCCAACAGTTGAGTTTACAGTAAATTGACATCATTTTACATTTATTCATTTGGCAGACGCTTTTATCCAAAGCGACTTACAAGTAGTTTTTATACAGTGGCACATTACTGCAGAGCAATCAGGGGTTAGGCGCCTTGCTCAAGGGCCCTTCAGTCATGACCTGCTGGCACTGAGATTAGAACCGGCAACCTTCTGATCACAAGCCCAATGCTCTAACCATTAGGCCACATTTTTATGGCTTGGGCTCTGGAACCTCACTCCTCGAGAGAGGATGGACACTTCATCACTTTGGAGTTTGCTTATAGCCCCCCCAGCTCTCCCGCCATGTGTTGGAGTTTACCCCGGTGAACGAGAGGGTCGTACGGGCCGAACGGCAGTGCACAGTACCCGACCTTCTTGGAGTCTCTGGGAGGGGTACTGGAAAGTGCTCCGACTGGGGACTCCGTCGTCCTACTGGGGGACTTCAACGCCCATGTGGGCAACGACAGTGACACCTGGAGGTGCGTGATTGGGAGGAACGGCCCCCCTGATCTGAACCTGAGCGATGTTCAGTTATTGGACTTCTGTGCTAGTCACAGTTTGTTCAATCATAAGGGTGTCCATCAGTCCACGTGGCACCAGGACACCCTAGGCCACAGGTCGACTTTGTGGTCGTTCATCTGACCTGCGACCATATGTTTTGGACACTCGGGTTAAAAGAGGGGCGGAGCTGTCAACTGTAAACATACAGTACTGTAAGGGTCTGCTGGGAACACCTGGCCGAGTCTCCTGTCAGAGAGATCTTTAACTCCCACCTCCGGCAGTGCTTCAACTGGATCCCGAGGGAGGCTGGAGACATTGAGTCCGAGTGGACCATGTTCTCCACCTCCATTGTCGAAGCGGCCGCTCTGAGCTGTGGCCGTAAGGTGTCCGGTGCCTGGTGGACACCGGAAGTAAGGGAAACCGTCAAGCTGAAGAAGGAGTCCTATCGGGCCTGGTTGGCTTGTGGGACTCCTGACGCAGCTTACGGGTACCGGCAGGCCAAGCGGACTGCTGCCCGTGTGGTTGTTGAGGCAAAAACTTGGGCCTGGGAGGAGTTTGGTGAGGCCATGGAGAAGGACTATCGACTGGCCTCGAAGAGATTCTGGCAAACCGTCCGGCGCCTCAGGAGAGGGAAACAGTGCTCTACCAAAGCTGTTTACAGTGGAGGTGGGAAGCTGTTGACCTCAACTGGGGATGTTGTTGGATGGTGGAAGGAGTACTTCGAGGATCTCCTCAATCCCACCGTCACGTCTTCCATTGAGGAAGCAGAGGCTGAGGGCTCAGAGGTGGACTCGTCCATCACCCAAGCCGAAGTCACTGAGGTAGTCAAGAAACTCCTCTGTGGCAAGGCTCCGGGGGTGTATGAGATTCGCCCTGAGTACCTCAAGTCTCTGGATGTTGTGGGGCTGTCTTGGCTGACACGCCTCTGCAGCATCGCGTGGCAGTCGGGGACAGTGCCTCTGGGATGGCAGACTGGGGTGGTGGCCCCTCTTTTTAAGAAGTGTGTTCCAACTACAGGGTGTTCATACTTCTCAGACTTCCCGGGAAAGTCTATGCCAGGGTACTGGAAAGGAGAATACGGCCGATAGTAGAACCTCGGATTCAGGAGGAACAGTGTGGTTTTCGTCCAGGCCGTGGAACGCTGGACCAGCTCTACACCCTCATGGGATTTTGCCCAACCAATCCACGTGTTTTGTGGATTTGGAGAAGGCATTCGACTGTGTTACCGTTGACGTGTAATTTTCAAACGCTTAATTTAAGTGTATAACATGCTGGGTGCTTGTGGGTTTTATCTTTTAAAAATTTAGATTTTAGGAAACATTACATGCATGTTTTCAAGTCATATCTCTCCGGCCCTTTATTTGAGATGCTTTTCATGAACTGGTCCCCATTATAAACAAATTGAAAAGCCCTGGCATAGAATTACACGAAATACACTAAATAATGTTCTTTATAGCCTAACCTTGCAAGCTTTAATTTGTTTGCTCTGTCGAAATTCAAGCTGGTTTCTCTTCTAATGGAATAGCAAGCATGTGCGAGGGTTACATAATACTGTAGCGCTACAGTGCCATAGTTATAACTTTAACAGCCATTTACATATACATTTTTTCAAATAATTACCGGATGAAGTGCCATTTATTTGCTAAAAAGCCATTTATTTTGTCCAACTTTTTTGTCTCAAGTAAATCTTTTTTTTTCAGCAAGCATATTTGAAAAAACTTGGAGGTGTGGATGATCTGGACATGGTGAATAAATCAATGTCTGCATAAGTACTTTTTTGTGCCAGACATTGTGGATCTGATCAACTGGTCTCTCAACGCTATTGACACCATCTTCTCGACGAGAAGCCTAGGTTCGGGGGAACCTGTCTGCCCTGACGGAACTTTCGGAGCTGGCTACACGATGGACGCCTGGGAGAGATGGCGGATCGTGTGTGTGGCTCCTCTTTCCGTGGAGGACATTGAAGATAACAGGTATTATGCTAATTGGATTAGGCTGTGCCCTTGGTTATCGAGAAATTAAGAAAACGGTAACAGCTCTCAAAAGTCTCACAAGGCTGCCCGTTATGATGGAAGTAGTGGGAAGAGTGGTCAGCTCTGGAAATGAGACTGATAACCGCAATATGGATTCTATTATGGAGAAGCTTACAACTTTGCAAAGGAACATTTATATTGTTGGAGACCAAAATGGACAAAGAGAGTAGCCGTGAAAATGGAATGCGGTTGCTCGCCCCAAGACTTAACAAACAATCTTATCTTTTTTGACTCCCCCGTATCAGCCTTGGCCAAGGCAGCTGCTGGAATACAACCCTGAGTGGAGCAGTACGGAGAGACGCTCTTGCGTCCCTCACCCATTCTACTGAAACACCTGCACAGACTATCACACACACACACAAACATATGCCGCACTCGAGGGCGGCCACCCATCCCCAGATCCATCGCTTTGACCCGCCAGCCTGACAAGCGGGTCTGTGTACGGCGCCACCATGGCAGCAGGATCAGATGGCTGCTTGTCTGAACTGGATTACTTATCCCTGTTGCAAGTCTTGTCTATGGTGTATTGTGTACATGTTTTTCTCCTCACCTTCCCCATGTTATGCTTTATCTTCTTAGAAAATACATTTCGTTGCACTGTACTTGTATGTGTGTAATGACAATAAATTGAATCCAATCCAATCTAAATGGATTATTTGTCAGAAATAAAATCAGCTACATCGTAACTATTATATGATCATACTGACCTTTCAGTGGTGCACCATTTGATATACTAGTGATAAGCTATCAGACTCCACTTGCTGATATTCATCCTGATCCTTTCATTGAGTAAAACTGCACTTTTCATTGAATCACAAATTTAGTCACACAAGCATCACTACTCTAACATATAAACACTTGCTCAGCCCCTAAATGAGTAAGGCCTGTTTGGCAGTGTACTGCAGAATGAATGAAGTTGTTACACACCAGAAAACATTTCAAGAGAACTCAAAGCTGAAAGAATATTTTTAAGAATGCAGATTAGATTTCACTGGATTTCTCTTTAAAGACTTAATTTCCTTTCAAAAAGAAAGCTTTTGCAATAAGCATGTTTTGTAGGCTGCTGTCATGGAACTGAAGGAGAACCCAAGTGCAGGCAGCGAAACGGGGATGAAGGGGTTAACAAATAGACTTTAATAAATAATAAAACAGGAACAAAACAAACTCCCTCGATGGGGAAAACACTACTAAACAAAATACCACAACTGAAAACTAAACACTCAACAGGACTAGCAAATACAAAACACTAAGACTACTTGACAAGGCTTCAGGTACACGGTAACAAGAATGGCATACAGGTACATCCAAGGTAACACGTACAACGAACGAGCACAGGACAATGAACACGAGGGCATTAAATAGGGGAACAAACACAGGATAACTACTAAGGGGCAGGTGAAGGTAATGAAACACTAATGGGAAGGCTAACGAGACAAAAGGGCGGGAAACACTGACGAGACACGAGAAAGCACATGTCTTTCTCACACAAAACCTAAGGCTATGCCATGACTCCGCTGCAAGACCAAGAATAAACATGACATGATAGCGGAATCATGACAGCTGCTTTAATTAACTGTCTTAACTTTGTTTATTGTGAGTTTTACACTTTTTTAAAAGTTTTGTACATTCATGTTTATTTTTCAGAACTCTCTCGAATGCTGTGATGTCACAGATGAATTTAAAGGGAAAATGTGGGAAGCTGCCATTTTCAGAGTCTCTGCAATGCCTGATCATATGTGGTAGGTAAAAATAAATGATATTGCATACATAATATATACTTTTTTCAGTTGTGTTTATCCAAATGACCATTTAGGGAAGTCTCTTTTACTTGTAGTCATGTTTCAAGTTAAAACAACAAAGTGTTCTTTTGGCTTCACAAGTCGTGAACAGTGAATCAACGTTGAATTGTCAGCTGGGTAGTAGCTTAAACCCGCCTCCAAGGTGCGTGGAGGTAATGCTATTGGGTAATGAAGGAGAATGGTGAAGAGAAAAATTGAGTAGAGACACGAGAAGTTTGTCGTGGGTAAAAAACTTGCGATTTGTAAGCAAACGTTGTTTAATTTCTTCTCAAAAGGTTAAGATATTGTTAATATGACTTGAAAGCTAAAGTTAACTCAGGATATGAGTTCGTACTAAGGCGTTTGGGACATTGCTGCTTTTACACGAGACTGCTCGCGCTTTCTTTTCATGGATCGGCGCTTGTAACGTTGTAATCGCGTCTTTTTGTTGGCGTTTATGTTCTGCTGTGGTTCGACCTACGAGGGAGAGCTCTTAACATTCTGACTGCCAGTCAATATTTTGTACATGTAAAATGTGAACACATCTCCTGCAAGTTCACTCAGTGTGGTTGTGCCATTGTAACGGTTATAGCTATCGTTTATTTCCACTGTTTATAACGTTTATACACTGAATGTGTAGTCATTTTTGCTGAACATATCTCTAGATAAGCACTCAACTTTAAACTTATTTTATTTGATCCTTTAATTTCTTGTTTTTTTTATTAAATACCGTTAAAGTATTACTAAGAAGTTGAATCCGGTGCCGGCCCTAAAGCAAAATTGGGTAAATACACACCATGTAGGGTAGGGGACGCTACATAAACTGTAATTTGCATGGGTTGTTAACATTTCATGCACACAATATAAAAATGTTTATACTGTAAATTAATCCACAATATCACCAGTGTTACTTTGTCTTCAAGTAACAGAGAAACAGCACTGTAGTGAATTAAAGTTCATTAACTCTTAAAGTGATGAGTGTCATAAGCAGAATCACAAAGAGTTTATATACACACAAAGCAGTGCAACAGTAGGCCCATGTTATACCGTTTTGATTTGACCTACCCTTTGGTTTATACCCAGCAAACAATTTTTGGTTCCCAGAACGTTCTCAGAACAGATATTCTTACGTTCCCTTTTGGTTTTCTAGGAAAGTTTTCTTGACGTTAATAGAACGTTCCGTGTAGGTTAGAGGAGCGTTCCCCTAACGTTGCGCTAACGTTATCGTAACGTTACGGGAACGTTCCCCTAACAATGGTATGATGAATGAAATGAGTCTAAAATCACGTGTTATAGATTGTTTGTTGTTCAGAGAACAAAAACTGGGGTTAAATAAATCACAATTTATTAAATTAAACTGCATAAACAACCTTAAACAACATACAAAGAGAAAGAAAATAATAATACATTTAACATGTAAAAGTAATTGGCAAAATTTAATTTTCAAATCATAATAGAATTACTATATATTAAATGTAGCATGAGAAATATATATATATATATATATATATATATATATATATATAACTACAAAAATATTTAACCAAAATATAAATAAAACAAATAGAAAGAAAAGTTTAGATTTAAGACGTTAAACTGGTAATATTTAATTTCATACATATATCATAATGACTATTTCTTAAATGTAGAATGAGGCTACAAATATAAAAGCTACAATTATTTAAAATACAGAAGCAATATCTTCACTTCAGCATCGTCTGAAAACAAAAGAAAAAGGAAATGAGTGAGACGGATCTTAAACACTGTAGTTGAAATGAATCATTATTATGTGAAATAGTTATTAATTGCTTTTATCTCCAGTGACTGATGTTGATCCTTAATATGCCTGCAATTAATTTACAGTCAATGCATTTAGCAGAGGCTTTTCCTACTCAAAGCCACAGTACAACATGGAAAACAATACAATTATTTGGCAATTATATGAAGAGTTCTATACAAATGAAAGTACATGCAGTACAATGTGTTTTCCTTTAAAAAAATACAAATCTTTTCTAAACCCATTGATCCATCTTATAAAAAGTATTTAAAAACGAATACTTGCAATATGCCAAAGACGCTCTGTGAAAGGGCTCCTGAAAGAGCCTTTGGGGTAGAGGTAGCTGCTGTTGACACACAAGAAAAGAGCAAACATGACTCAATTGCATGACATTAAATATGAGGAACATGGCAAACAAGATCTGCAGATTAACTGCTATGTTTTTTACTTACTATACAATCAGATGCCAATTGACTCTGGAAAAAAGAATAATTATTTTAATGGAATAAATTCACAGATTTATGATTTATGAGTATGTACAAATCAATTTATATGTGCTCCAGCAATTGGAAGAATATTGAAACCCACTAACAAGTAAGAAGTGGCACTGCAGGACCAGGATTGGGAAACACTGATTTAAAAAAAAATGATAAGTAACGTTAGGTGTAACTATCAAACGAATTGTTTTATCTTAATCCGTGCAAATTTGCCCCATTAGCACAACGTGACGTGACTGTAGCCTATAAAAAGAAGGAAAGACGGTACTCATAGATGTGCTATAGCTTACTGTTACATGTACATGTACATTATGATAATGTTCTGTGGGTTTGATGTTAAAGCGGCAGTAGATTAATTTGAAGTGGTGAAACCGATCTTATTCTTGCTGCACTAGGTAAACTATATTTTTAGATTTTTAAGCATAACGTTATTTACATTTAGGTTTATACGTTAAGCTTAAAATTCGACCGGTTAAGTACAAATAATTACCTCAGGAAAACGGTCAGTGATTTCAATTACAGTGGAATATGCAGCTATGCGCGCACACGTACACGGCCTCAGTTTTACAACTTAGACTATCTTACCTTTCTCGTAGTTTTAAATGTCATTTACAAGCTCACTACAGGTGTCTTTTTTATATGCTGATTAAGTTAAAAAAGTATTTTACCTCAGGAAACTGACGGGACCGGCCGGCTCCTCTCAGAAGGCAGTCGCTCTGTGCGCGTGCGGTGGCCACAGACCTGCCTATAGGCTGCCCGTGTTCAGAGTTCGCGGGCACCGCACGCCAGCAAGATGTAACTTGACATTTTTTTCTTCGTTTTTCTAAGAAAATATATGCATTTATATAGGAATTCCTGTTTGGTTTTGTAACTTATTTGATGCCCATGAAAATCAAAAGACTAATTTGTTTGTTGTAATGTTTTTATTTCCTGTGTCAGTTTGGGCTCAATATAGGATACTTTATAGGATGCTCAAATATCCTAAAATCTAACTGTTGCTCTTAGTTTTTTTGGATAAAAGCGTCTGCCAAATGAATAAATGTTGTTTATGCTACACCCTATAATGGATGTGGTGTTACACAAAAGGTACTTATGGTTAATTTGCTCTTGTGTAAGGTTAAAAGCTATAAAGCCAACTTGACTGTTTGTGTTTTTCAGGGAGGGAAGTATGTCATGCAGATGCAATGGCAGGGGATCCCTGTTTTCCTCTCTTGTCCCATGGACTGGCCTGTGTCCCAAGTGAGAGAAGCCATGTGGCCCCAGAGACAATTCTTCCAAAGAATGGCTTTTTCTCATCTAGCCACAAAATAGTTGCCTAAAGTGTACATACATATATCTCCACATTCTATGTACCTCTGAAGAAAATCACCGGCCTCTCTCATCCCTTTAAGTGGGAGAATTTACACAATTGGTGGCTGATTAAATTCTTTTTTTGCCCCACTGTATAATGGATGTGAATGGCTAAAATCACATATATCCAACATTTCTGTAACGCGCAAATCACTTTCGAGTGTGTGTAAAAGGCAATGAGAAATTCACATACCTCCATTTTTTTTAAACTTAGATGGCTGCTCTCTAACATAATGGGGAAGACCACTTCTCTTCTACATTGGTTTGAGTTCTGCAATAAAGCACAATAACCATAACATGCAATGTAAAATCTAAATGGACTGAGAAATAAACAATTGAGAATTTAGTTTGACGTCTTAATATTGTTTAAAATTGTTGATACGGTTTCTTGAAGTAAATGTGCAAAACGTACAGCTCCAAACCATAGAGCAGAATCCAGTGCACTTTGTATTTCTGCAGGAAAGACTTCATCACACTTGAATTCATAAATAAGGTGTGATATAGGCCTATATTAAGTGGGATATTGTAAAGAAAACATATTGTTTTCAAACTTAAACAACCGGCTAAACTTCGAGCAATGTATTTAATTGAAGTTGTGTGGAGAACATTAAAGACAGACATATGTATAAAGCGCAGGTAAGAGTATGCATAAACATGTATAGAATACCTCTATATGACAGACGGATTATTAGAGATCATATTATAAATGTTACAGGGAGTGTGTGACCGCTTATATGAACAAATCGGAAGAGATCGTCTGGCGTTGGGTAGAGGGGGAGCGATCACAGTATCGGCTCACTGCAGGTGAACAATGTGTGCACCGTAATCATCAAACGTTTTGTACAGAATTGAAAAAACATTGCCCCACAACAATTGTTTATCCAAATTCACCCTTTTATTTGCAAGAAAGAGCAAAGTTGCACGAAATGTGATGTGCATCCAGCTGACGTTGAATTGATTTGTGCTAACTTTATGTCATGATTCTGCTGCATCATGTCATGTTTATCTTAGGTAAGTGGCAGGATCATGACAGAACCTCATGTTTAATGTGAAGAGAGGCAATAATTGTCATGGCCTTCCATACTCTCTCTCTCCGGTCTCGTCTCTGTTCCCATCGTCTCGTTACCTCTTTATTGATTAATGCCCTTCACCTGTTCCCCTCTTGATTTGGTCCCTTATTTAATGCCTTTGTGTCTTCTGTCTTGTGCTGGTTCATTGTGGTTGTGTGGTGAGTTTTTGTCAGTCTAGTCATGTCATGTCATGTGTAGTTTTGTAGTTAATGTTTAAAGTTTATTTCAGTCTTGTTTAAGTGTACTTAGTCTTAGTCCTGTCATGTTATTGTATCCATTTTTTGTCATGTTACCCCCTCGTGGGTGTTTGTTTTATTATTTATTAAATATGTTAAGGTCAATTTAAAAACGCACCGACCTCTATACAACATTGCCAACAAAATATATTTATTAAACGTTTATTTGTGGTCTTTACTGAAATGACGGTTTACACACATCCGCGTGGCGCATATAAAGCATACGTTCACTGCCATTAAGTTGGTTTGACATTAAACTTTCGATATTCATGAATTTTGGGACCATCTCTAAAGTTACATAAATATTAAAAAACCTTTTTCGAACATCAAAAGCATTTTAAGGAAATAACTTATAACCACTAAACTTTGTGTCAGCTATTATGCACAACTTTTGATTTTTCAGTATTAAAATAAACAATCAAATCAGATACACATATGCCAATATGTATGGCTATTGAGCTTTAAATAATGGTATGTGTACGAGACCATACAATAGTTATACACACAGGAATGATGTGATCTGACGGTTTATTTGAATACATATCATAAATCTAAAATGAGTGCATTCTAGCTGACACATGAACACTGTTCGTTCTTTCTGCTGTATCGTTCCTAGGGCTGCAACTAACGATTATTTTCATTGTCGCCTAAACAATAGATTATTTATTTTTTCTATTAGTCGACTAATCTAACGATTACTTTTCAGATGAATCTAATGCTTGTTGTTGGATTACCGTATTATTGGCTACATTTTCCAGTAAAATAAGAAGTGCAGCTTCTACCGTTATTATTTTAAACTTTAAAAGTTGTATTAAATAATTTTCCAAAATGTAAAATGTATACAGCAGTGGTGTGCGGTGGACTGAAAAAATGAGGAGGCAGATTTCTAGCCATGTCATTTTTGTTCATCTCTGCACTATTAACAAGTGCGATTGTGATTGTGTCATTTCAGTGTTTATGTGTGAAAAATTCCTTTTAATTACTACAAGTTCATTACAGTATGTACTTCTGATTTTTTTATTTTCCCTGCTTTGGGAAAAGGTACATCAACACCACCTTCATCTTTTTCTGGAACATTTGGGATTTCCTATATAAGAATAACATCATTACCAATACCATCAATTTCATTATTAGCAGTCCCAGAAATATTCAGAGCATTTAAGAGACCAAATCAAATAGATGTGACTTACTTTAGCCTTGCTGCTATCCTAAACAAGCCTGAACACAAGCAAAAGTTTTTGAACAAATCTGAACCTTTGGGAATTAAGATCAATATATAAATCAATATAAAAATGGATGATTCATTTTGTTAAATCAAATGTATTTTCCTACGTGACATAGTTGCAGACAAAGGCTGGTTTCAGAAGTTCCTCCAGTTGCCAGATGTTGCCAGAGATCGGAATGTGGTCAGTATGTGGGGGTTGTCACGAGAAGAGGCTACCTGGAGATGGGCGATGGTAGCCCAGACCGACTCCCAAAGGAAAACGGCCCAGAACTGAAGGGAAAAGCATGTTCTGTTTATGTGTGTGTGTAGCAAGCCTCTTCTTTTTGGGGGAAGGAATGTGCACACGAAAAGGGAGCACACACACACACACAACGTATTTTGGGGAACATGTTGTTTTACAGATTTCGAAAATAGGGTCAGTTCGAGGTGGCGGCACTGATTGGCTGCCGAAAGAAAGAAGAACCGCCCAGAATTTAAGGAGGTCACAGATTGGCTAGGAGGGAACAAAGAAACCAGAAGAGAGATCGACGTCATATTCTGTATTTAAATCTTTTTTTGGTAAACTTTCGGAGTTGTTGGTTCAGCTCATTGTGGAGCTAACAACCCAGCGCGCTGTTAAACTTTTAAATCTGATAATAAACTTCACTTATTTTTGTGAAAAATTGTCTCTTCAATACCTCAAATTTTTCTGAACGAAAAGTCCAACAAACCACGTAATATTCTGTCAACAATCGATAACTCCTCTGCGTCCACTATCTCCGACACGAATCCTAAACTCCGATTAATACAACTAATAAAACAATTTAATTAATATTCAATCTAATTTAGCGCCCGCAATTTAAAACGTATGATGAAGACGAGCAGGAAGGCGGGATCTCGCATTGCCTCCTCTCACGTGACTTTTCTCCATTCTTTGCAATTACCCCCACTCAAACTCCCGGCACGCTTTAGGGGGTATAAGTAAAGTCAATAAGCTTAGAGGAGGCAAGAGAAACGCTGTCTCCCTTTGGAATTCTTTCGAGCGGGTCGCTGTTTCACACTGTTCTACACGCTGATTTATCTCATATTTAGCTCAATACGTTATATCCACTGTCCTATATTATTTCTGAACTGTTAATAATATTCTCATTCGATTATTTTCGAGGGGGAGGGGAGACACTGCCTCCGTTGCCTCCTCAGAGGAAACGCCCCTGGTATACAGTGAAGTCTAACGAGGAAACGTGTTAACTATCTGTTATCAATTAGGCCTACCCTTAGCACCGCTAGCGGTTAACATTAGCATTATTACCATATGTGCTAGCCGATAGCTTCAGCTCTAGGGTGACGTCTATTATGAGTTTTTGACCGTAACTTGGCCTGTAAGAATCTACTGTAAACCAATTCTCGCGCAGCCCGTTCGTCGTTTTGAGATCGGAGAGTCAAAGGATGTTTTCTCTTGAGGTGCTCTTTGCATCGTTCTGCCGTGGAATGCCATTATCAAATCACTGTTTTGTCCGGACTCTGTTTGAAGTGTTCCCACACTTTAGACGATCGGTCTGGTTTTATTCAATATGTTTATCTTGTCATTTGCACTATGCCCAGGAGCAGATCCACCATTACTGCATTGGTACCGTTCACTCATGCGTGTGATAAACAGGTCCCGTCCTCATTCATGAAACACAAGCAGAACACCTTTTTGAGTAAATCGTTCGTAATGGATTCACAATGTGTATAAATCTAAATTCGGAACATTTATTTTCACCTCCACAGTGTTTTCTAACCAGTTATATCGTTCCCATTTGCAATATTAATTGCTTCAAACATTATTTTCACTATTTAATCATATATCCCATTTTACGTCGTTAAACTAGTTCTCATTCGTTTTATCATGGTATTGATATTGTCTTCGCAAAATCTCGCGAAAAATGATGCGAATGCGTGATTTGGATACTACGTTGACTCAACAAATGTTTTTAAGTCGAGAAAACAAACTTATAAACTTTTTGAGACAATCAAAACTTAAAACTTTAAGTTGAGTGAACAAACAACTTACACTAAATTCACTTGATGAATATCTCAAAACTCACAGAACATGACTAGAGCTCTATTCACACAGGATTGTTATCTGGGGACCTCGTGGCATTTAGAAATGACCTCCCCACATCTGTATTTCATGTGGCGCATTCCCTCAGGATAAGTGAAGCCTGTGATTGTACTCATATCCCGGATATGATGGCAAGACTTTGTGTAAAATACCCTTGAATTACATATAGAAACTCACACAGGAGAGAAAGCGTCCACATGGCATCACCAAGTCAAAACTCAGGACTTTTGATAACACCTAGAATAACTAAATCCACCAAAGAGGGTCGAGCTTTCTCATACGTAGCACCTAAACTCTGGAATAACCTTCATGATATTATTCCAGGATCAGACACACTCGCTAGATTTAAATCTGGATTATAGACGCATCTTTACAGCCAAACATTCACTTGATGCAAATATGCAAATAAACCACCGGGAGACTGATAACATTAGATATTGTTACTAGGTCTTTTTTAATAACAAGTTAAACTATTCATGTTCTGTGTTTTACCCTTTTTTGTGTTTTTCGTTTTTTCCCTGTAAAGCTGCTTTAGAACAATGCAAATTGTGAAAGGCGCCATATAAATAAAATTGAATTGAAGATGAGAAGCTTGTCTCAGATCTCACCAGTTTTAACTCTGATCGGTGCTGAAACAAGTTTATTTCTGCATCACATCAACAAGACGTTTGTGCTGTTTGAGAGCTCATGAAAATCAATGTTGTAAACGTTTATGTAAATAATTTGTTGGAAATTAATATTTAAAGTTGTTCATATCTGTGCAGTGTTTTTAAAATGCTTTAAGATGAATCATGTTCAAATTCACATGTCACATTGCTCAGAGTTTCACCTTAAAACTGCAGATGCTCTCTCTCTCTACACAAAACATCCACAAACGGATGTGACGTTTACTTTAATGTTTATACGCTCACAGATGTACTCGAGTCTCAAGAAAAGTTATTGTAATATCATCAGTCGACAAATATCACCAGTTCAGTAATAGACGACGGTATTTGATCACTATGGTTACCGCTACTACAGGCACAGTTGAGGCAGCTAACAGGTCCTCGTAGGACCCCGGGGGCGGGGCCAGGAGTCGCAGCGGCAGCAGCACACAGAGACTGAACGTCGATGACCGACACGATTGTGAAGCAGTGACGGGAAAATACTGAAGCAGCTGCGGGCCTGTCCGTCACTACTCAGGCTAATGTACATAGCGGACATCCTCATGAATCCTCAGTTTTACAGATGTTTGATGTTTGTCGTCTTTCGTTGGGACAGTGAGGGGCAGATCGGGTCACTATGAGTCTGAGGGGTCTTGTCTCCCCGTCACTATAGTGCTGTCTGCGCGCCTGTATGCGCTGTTTGCTGTGACCGCTTTCAATGAGTCTGTTGACGAACAATGTGACATTTCAGACGTTTAAAACTCAACTAATCGCGGAGAAGTTCAGGGAACGAATTTATTATAAGACGCCGCTGTATCGTTTCAAATCCGTTCAGAGAGAATGAACGACCGGCGGATTCTCTCGTTAAGTTTCATTTCAAGGATTCTTGACGGTCTTGTGAACATGCGGAAAAGTGTCATTATTACAAACTAGAATCAACATTATAACGTAACGAGCCTTAATAATACAGTTAAATATAAAGCCTAGTTTCCTTCAGTATAATATATAATATGGTCTTGACATGATGCACCTTTTCTGTCGGATCAGATGAATTCAGAGGGATTTGGTCTGATGTATTCAGAGTTGAGTCAGTCTTAGCACAAGAGATGAACACAAAACACAGGAGCACAGTGAGGAAGATATAACAATGATAAACATATGTTTAGTTCATATATACTGAGACTTAAAATCCTGATTTGTATGTTTGTCCTGAAAGGTTTGTTTCATTAGTGACATTAGCCTAACAGTGAAAACACATCCATTGGTGTTAATAGAGCTGCCGGTCTTCTGCTGATGATCATGAACGTTTTCTTTTTGTTTCAGTATAACAGACACATCAGTGTTAACAGCTGTCATTATTCTACACCCATAGTTCCCATTTTCACCTCCTTCATTATGCTGATATCTTAAACTCTCATGGAAATGTCCTCACAAAACAGATGTTTGTGTTTTAAATAGGCAGAATTTGATATCGATTTTAAAAGCTCAAAACTTCTGTGATTTAAAACACCAGACAGTTTTATATCCTGAGGGTCTTGTTGTAACCGGTCAATAGACTACAGCGCAATATTTTTTCATGATTGTGTATCGATATTCAAAACGCTACAATCATTGATATATATAATAATAATAAATAATAATAATAAATAATAAGCAGTTGAATATTTATCCATCATGAATAAAACCAAACAAATTGAACATTGTTAGATGTTTTTATGACAACTGCTCTCACTTTGCTTGGGTTTCTGTAGTTGATTTGTGATGTGGCCGAGATGTTTTTGTCATTTATGTCACACATGGAGATAAATGTTGGTATTTGATATAGTGGACAGCATCTTGGTCAACAATTGTTGTTTTTAGTGATGTTATATAAGTGAAGCTGAGTTGAGTTATTGACAATGTCTCTCTAACATCTCCAGTTCACACCAACAGTGATTGACACCTTCAGTAAAGCTCCTCCTACATCAAACCACCAATAAATACCAGAAAGCAACAAGCAGAAGAATCACTTCAGGTGTAAGAACTGAAATCTTCACACAGTTGTTGGAGTTTGTGGAAGAGAAGCTTGAGAACACGAGAGATCCAGAACTACACACAACAGAAACTCAGAGGACTAAAGAACACAGAGGTTGGTTTCTGTTTTTAAAGCTTTATTTCTGACAGTGGAGGAATTATTAAGCTTTCATTTATTTGATAAACCACAAATGCAGAAGATTAGAACTGAAAGTGAATCACTAAACTGCATCAAATGATCATAACTTGATCTGGTTGTGATCTGGTAAAGGTTCAATAGAATCACATGTTTGGCTATAAGGTGACCATCGTTCTGCTTTGAGTTTGTAGAGCACAGCATTTTGACCCTTTTTCACATTTTCATCAGTCTGTTGGTTTTTTATCGTCTTATGAAAAGAAAACATGCATTTGTTCTTTTACTCGACTACATGAGACACAGTCTGTTGGTTTTTAGTTGTTATTCTTTCTTTTACTCGACTATATTTTTAGCCATTTTGGTGCCCTAAGCATAATTCCATTATGATGCCCCCCCCCTAAAAGGTGCAAACTTTTCTTCAGTAAACAGAATAGTAAAACAAAAAACTATCAATGTTTAACAGTAAAATCTCAATTCAGATTGCAAGCTGCACCGAAATTAAAGTTACTCACCCCGCTCGACACGGGCTTCGAACTGCCGTCGGTCCGAATGGGAGACGAGCGCTCTAACGAGGAGGCTAAAGCGTATCTGTTGATTGGTAGTGAGGTTTACACAATGCATAGCTCTTCACTAGCTGGCCTCCGTTACACAAGTTCGACGCGCATTACGATCAGTAGCAGCACATCATGCACATTTCCCGAATTTAATTTGATTAAACATGGACATGCACGGGCATCATCTCGCAGTTTCTTCTTCTTTTTTTCTCTGATCCTGACTCCTGCCGTCTTTTCAGGGCCATTTCCAAATAAGTTGCCTAGGCTACCGTCTGTCAAACTGCGTCAGGCGCACGCGCGATCAACAGGCACTGCCGTGCGGACCGTACATGGGCGGGTGGTGGTGTACATTGGGGTGATATGAGATTGTTCGGACGTTTTTTTTTACATATACATTGCTAAAATATGCCTGCCTAATTATTATTCTATAGCCTAATGAAATAATATTAGATTAAAATTCATCAGGCTATTTTTGGTGCCCCCTCAGCACTTGGTGCCCTACGCACAGTGCGTGATGCGCGTGGTGGGAGCGGCGGCGCTGACTGAACTTAAAGTGACAGCAGCTTTATAAATCACAGTCTGTTATTATTGTTAATAAAACAACAAAAGACAAAGAAAATCGTCACTCAATGCTCTTGACTGGTGTGACTCTAATAAGGATTGATCTATATTCAATTTATACAGTGAAGACTATGTTGTGTTATTTCACATCTGATGACTTTTATTTTGTACCTGAAAATGTTTTGCATTGATTCTTGATTTATACTTGATTCATTCAATCCAAACCACTGAGATATCATGGCAGTAATGATTTTAATTATAAAACACATATTTCTGTAACAAAAATGATTATAATAAACATACATTTGCTCTTTGGGTTGCAAAATGAATAATTTACAGTTTAATTATTTTTCTGCTGAAAATGTCATTACAGACTATCACTGTAGTCTGAGTGAATTTTATGTTGTAATTTAAACAGAGTAAAGTTACATTTAGTCATTTAGCAGACGCCTTTATCCAAAGCGACTTACAGATGAGGAAACATTGGAAGCAATTTTTTGGATTGGATTCAATTTATTGTCATTACACACATACAAGTACAGTGTAACGAAATGTAGTATGAAGAAAAATACAGCATAACATGGGTGAGGTGAGGAGAAAAACATGTACACAATACACCATAGACAGGTAATCCAGTTCCGGTTATAATCTCAGTGCCAGCAGGTCATGACTGAAGGGCCCTTGAGCAAGGCACCTTACCCCTGATTGCTCTGCAGTAATGTGACACTGTGTAAAACTACTTGTAAGTCGCTTTGGATAAAAGCTTCTGCCAAATGAATAAATGTAAATGCATTTTACAGGCTGGTGGATCAAAGTGACAGAGGCGATGCAGGTGTCAGTAGAATGGGGGAGGGACGCAAGAGCATACTGCTCCACTCAGGGTTGAATTCCAGCAGCTGCCTTGGCCAAGGCTGATACAGGGGAGTCGAAAAAGATAAGATTGATTGTTAAGTCTTGGGGCGAGCAACCCATTTCCACGGTTACTCTCTTTGTCCATTTTGGTCTCCAACAACATAAATTTTTCTTTGCAAAGTCGTGAGCTTCTCCGTGATAGAATCCATATTGCGGTTAATAGTCACATTTCCAGAGCTGACCGCTCTTTCCACTACTTCCATCATGGATCATCTGGAGAGGTTTGATTGTGCAAGCAGGAAGTCCAGCCAGAAGCGCATTGCAATAATCCAGTTTAGACAAGACAAGAGCCTGGACTAGGTCTGGCGTAGAGTGCTCTGATAGGAACGGTCTAATTTTCCTAATGTTGTAGAGGATGAATCTACAGGACTGGGTGGTGTTGGCAACATGACTTGTGAGGTTAAGCCGATCATCGATTACCACCCCCAGGTTTCTGGCTGTGCTGGACGGTGTAATAGTTGATGAGCCTAGTTGAATGGCAAGGTTGTGGTGAATCTTTGGGTTGGCTGGGATCACAGCTGTTCCATTTTTGCAAGGTTTAGCTGCAGGTGATGATCCTTCATTCAAAGTGAGATGTCACTCAGGCAGCCGCGATGTGAGCAGCGACCGTCGGATCGTCCGGTTTAAATGACAAGTAGAGTTGTGTGTCATCTGCATTGCAGTGATAGGAGAAGCCATGCTTCTGAATAAAAGAGCCGAGGGATGTCATGTAAATGGAGAAGAGTAGCGGTCCAAGCACTGAGCCCTGTGAGACCCCTGTGTTGAGCTGTTGGGACACGGAGACCTTATCTCTACAGGATGCTCTGAATGACCTACCCGAGAGGTAGGACTCGAATTATTGCAACGCCATTCCAGAGACACCCCTAGCACTGAGAGAAGCCAGGAGGATGTGATGACTCACAGTGTCAAAAGCAGCAGACAGATCCAGTAGGATGAGCACAGATGACGTGGATGATGCTTTTGCCAGTCTTAGGGCTTCAATGACTGAGAGCAGTGCAGTCTCTGTGGAATGACCGGTCTTGAAACCAGACTGATTGCTGTCCAGGAGGTTGTTTTGCATGAGAAAGGAGGAGAGCTGGTTGAACACAACTCGCTCCAGGGCTTTGGCAATGAAGGGAAGAAGGGAAACAGGCCTGTAGTTTTCTAGCAGTGTAGGGTCGAGGGTGGGTTTCTTCAGAAGCGGTGTGATGTGGGCCTCTTTGAACGCTGTGGGAAATGTCCCAGTGGTGAGCGAAGAGTTGATGATGTGGGTCAGAGCAGGCACAACCGTTGGAGAGATGGACTGAAGGAGATGGGTGGGGATGGGATCCAGTGGGCAGGTGGTTGGGTGGTTGGAACCAATGACCTTGGAAACATCAGCTTCAGACAGAGGAGAAAAGGCGGGAGCACACAAGTTAAAATATTCTCTTAAGATGTGTTCGTCTTATATGGCAAACTCTTTTATCCAAAGCAATACTCAGCAAAGACTGAGTTTCATTTTCAGGAAACAATGATCTTGACTTGTGCTGTTGTTTTGTACAATTGTAAAACTGTGTTTAACAGATATTTTTGTTCACTTCAGATATGATGGAAGAGAATAAGGACAGAGAAGATGAAGTAAAAGATGCTGATCAGAAACATCAACGTGTACAAAGATTTAAAAAAAATTCACTGGAAGAAGCTCTGAGAACAGGAGACAAAAAGAGTGAAAAACTGACTTTTACAGATACGAGTTACCTTAAGACACACATGAGAATTCACACTGGAGAGAAACCTCACACATGTCTACAGTGTGGAAAGAGTTTTACACTAACAGGAAGCCTTAAGACACACATGAGAATTCACACTGGAGAGAAACCTCACACATGTCTACAGTGTGGAAAGAGTTTTACAGATACAAGTCACCTTAAGAGACACATGAGAATTCACACTGGAGAGAAACCTCACACATGTCTACAGTGTGGAAAGAGTTTTACAGATACAAGTCACCTTAAGAGACACATGAGAATTCACACTGGAGAGAAACCTCACACATGTCTACAGTGTGGAAAGAGTTTTACAGATACAAGTCACCTTAAGAGACACATGAGAACTCACACCGGAGAGAAACCTCATGTATGTCTACAGTGTGGAAAGAGTTTTACAGCTGCGAGTAGCCTTAAGACACACATGAGAATTCACACTGGAGAGAAACCTCACACATGTCTACAGTGTGGAAAGAGTTTTACACTAACAGAAAGCCTTAAGATACACATGAGAATTCACACTGGAGAGAAACCTCACGCATGTCTACAGTGTGGAAAGAGTTTTACAGATACGAGTACCCTTAAGAAACACATGAGAATTCACACTGGAGAGAAACCTCACGCATGTCTACAGTGTGGAAAGAGTTTTACAGATACGAGTAACCTTAAGACACACATGAGAATTCACACTGGAGAGAAACCTCACGTATGTCTACAGTGTGGAAAGAGTTTTACAGATACGAGTAACCTTAAGAAACACATGAGAATTCACACTGGAGAGAAACCTCACGCATGTCTACAGTGTGGAAAGAGTTTTACAGATACGAGTAACCTTAAGACACACATGAGAATTCACACTGGAGAGAAACCTCACGCATGTCTACAGTGTGGAAAGACTTTTACAGATACGAGTCACCTTAAGACACACATGAGAATTCACACTGGAGATAAACCTCATGTATGTCTACAGTGTGGAAAGACTTTTACAGATACAAGTCACCTTAAGAGACACATGAGAATTCACACTGGAGAGACACCTCACGCATGTCTACAGTGTGGAAAGACTTTTACAGATACGAGTAACCTTAAGACACACATGAGAATTCACACCGGAGAGAAACCTCATGTATGTCTACAGTGTGGAAAGACTTTTACAGATACAAGTAACCTTAAGAGACACATGAGAATTCACACTGGAGAGAAACCTCACGCATGTCTACAGTGTGGAAAGAGTTTTACAGGCACAAGTGACCTTAAGACACACATGAGAATTCACTGGAGAGAAACCTTTCATGTGTCATAAGTGTATGCAGTATTTTGCATGATGGTACGTCCCCAGAGTTCTAGGTTCGTTTTATTGTCATTTTTGTTCTGGTATTGCTTGTGGTGTGTGTGTTTTTTTTACCAGGCAAGCTGGCTTCTGTGACTGTCCCGGCAGCTGATTGGTGGTTTAACGGCTGATTGGGACCTGGGTCTCCGCCCACTCGGCAGTGGCTGCAGCTGGCTGGGCTCTTTTAAAAAGCCCAGTTTTGGATCAGGTCTCTCTCTCTGTTCCTGCTGATGGTTTTGTTTGTACCCTGTGTGGGGATCTTTATGATATTAAGACAACTTGTTTGATACCTTGAGACTAACATATGATAATAATTTTAAACTGTTGTTGTGTGCGAGTAAAGTTAGCTTGACTTCCATTTTTGGAACTTGTAGCGGCAGGACGGAGCATTTGTTTTTTTTATGGATAATAATTTGTGTTAATAATTATTTTTCCTTTCCTTGTTGTTCATAGGGAGTTGGGGAGTAGATTTAGAGCTACCCTGGGGTTTACATCACCAGTAGGAATACTTCTCTGTCTAGAAACACCAGCTAGACCTGGGCGGACCACCCACTGTAATTTGGTTAGGGTGGCTTGATCGTGTGCCAGATAGGGATTATTATATATTTTATTGGGTGTTAGTATGGTTTTGGGGTGGGGTTATTTTTGTTTATTTCTTTACTTTGGTTCGTCCAGCCCTCCCATTTTTTGTTTATTATCTACACTATTATCGTGGCTAAATAAAAGCTTTGTTTCTATACGGTATTTGGTGTTTGTGTCGTTTTCTCTCACCGTGACTCCATACCTCCTTTGCTGGCATTGGTGGGCCAGAGCAGAGGGTTGTCAGGTTCCCCTCCCTTTGGGAGCTAGAACGTAACACATGACTTCAGTGTGGAAAGATTTATGAGAACATCAAGAAGGATACGAGAACTCAGAGCAGAGAGAAACATTTCACAGTTGAAGAAACACAAGATAACACTTAATGTTCATGTTGTGTTTGTCTTTAATCTGTACTGAATCATCATACATGTTTTACTGGAGACTGCATGAAAGAAATGCATCAGTATTTCCTGGGCAGTCCCGGGCACACACATCTCAGGATTTCTTCTTTTTCTAGGAGATGAACTGCCTCGTTATGACCGTCAGACTGAGCACAGAGTTTCTCCCAGGTGACCAGGTTTTAGCTCTTTTACCTATAATTAAATAATCTGCGGCCTATAATGCAGTCTATGACATTAGTGAAGACTGAAAGACACATACAATATTTATTGACACGATCATGAAGGCATAATCTTTAGTTCCTTTATATAATATTTATTGGTAAGAAACAGTGATACAAACTGGGGTCTTAAGAGACTGAAATACCACAAATTTGTAAACATATATATATATACTGTCAGGGGTGTTGCACAAAATCCCGGGCCCTATGCATAGGCAGTCCTGATGGGCCCCCATGCCCCCCCCCATACTATTTTAGTTTTTTAATCCCTACGTGAACAAACTGCGTACTGTATGATAACCAAACAAGACTTGATTCAGTCATATTTTATTGTGGACATTAACTAAATTGGAATTTTGGCCTCTGAATGCAAGGTTTCGTGATGCCAAATGTAGGGTCACATGCAAACGCCTCTCTAGAATAAGCCTATTCTTTTCTATTTCTGCCAGTAGTTGTCTTTGAATGTCCAGTTGCTGCCTGTAATGAGTGCTGAAGGCTTTTCCATTTCACATAGCACTGCTTATGAGGCATGTTTGTCTCATGTTCTGGCAATTTTTTGTACATTCTTTGCCATTTAATGTGTGCTTATTTAACTCCATCCTTGCTGTTCAGAGCACTTCTTGATGGCTTTGTCAGCTCATGAGAAAACAGAAAGCATGGGATGCAATATAGAGCCTCTGCACTAAGACAACAAGACATTGAGTGAAGAAACATTCGTCTTTTACAATTATGTCTTCAAATTTGATCTCAGGTGAAGGACACAACTAATGAATGATGTGATTTTAATGAGGTGTTAATGATCTAATTTGATTTGATTTGATTCAATTTATTGTCATTACACACATACAAGTACAGTGCAACGAAATGAAGTGTATTGCTGTAAATGCTGCAGAGAACATCTTTAGATTAAATATAATTATAATAACAATTATTAATATGGAAATCTCAGTGAATCTCATTTGTGATTTCGATTTCGGAGGTCTTACATAATTTTTTGTTCTTTTTCTATGGCATCTGACGGTTGGACCCGGAAACAGTATACGTCCATAATGGTGCGTGACGTCAGGTTAACAAGCGGATTGGATGCCAGGCTCATTAGTATATGAATAAGCATTCATGAGACGCTTTGCATTGACTATTTATGGGTAAAAATGGGCGTGTACAGGGTGGGATATGAGGCTGATTCACATACGCACACTTGCAGGGATCTGTGTTTATAAAGGGAAGATTGCGAGCAGCTGTGCGTGCGCAAGGTTTTCTAAACCTAGATTTTCTAAACGTCCTTTTCAGTATTCTGGCGTACGTTCACGTTTAGGAAGGTTTCTACGCACACTTTTATAAATGAAGCCCCAGATCAGCCGCTGAAACTTCAGAGTTTGTGAAAGGAGTATGATGGGAGGAAGACAAAACTCATCAGTAAAACTTAGTTTATTGTATCAAGCTCAGACAATCACCTTTAATGATGAGCTGTAGCTCGTGAAAAAACAAAAGAAGAACAAGCTCAGATAATCCGTTTGGCTGATATTATAGGCTAGTCACTAAGGCATATTGAATTTAAATGTTGCTTTTTCTTTTGCTCGCATGTTGATTGATCACTATGTGATCACTTATGACAGGAATTGATGTTCCTGATATTTGATTAGGCTATATATAGTATTAGGCCATAAATCCATACCTTTTAATTCCATTGCTTTTTAACTATATTTTAACTCTTTAGCTTTTAGTATTAACAATGTATAACATTTACATTTTTACATTCTTATTTATATCTATTTATTTTACCCCACAACAGATCAATTTACATTTATTCATTTGGCAGAAGCTTTTATCCAAAGCGACTTACAAGTATTTGGTTTACAGTGTCACATTACTGCAGAGCAATCAGGGGTAAGGTAATCTTTATTTATTTTGGATTTACATTTAAACGGAGTAATTCAAAACATTACTGTGATAGTTAACACAATCCTTTATTATAAAGAAAAAGAAGTTTGCACAGTAAGAAATATACAAGTTATCCAATATAACTTTACCCTCTTTCAAAACAATTTCCCCATTGACAAATAATTAAAGGGATCAAATAATGAAATCCCCTATTTTAAGAGATTTTTCAGGGGTGAAACAAAATAACCCCATATTTAGCCTTAAAGCCAGGGACGTGCACATGGGGGTTGCTCAGGTTGCCCGGGCAACTGCCCATATGCCCTTCTCGACTCACGTTGCCCTTCTGAGGTGGAAAACAAATAAATCAATCAATCATGTACAATGGATGCAGAATTTCACATACGTCTATTTAAAAATAAACCTGCAAAGCCTTATTCACTTCCATATTCGGGCACCGAAAGTGAAAGTCAGAAGGGGAAGGGCAAACTCTGTTTACATGAGTGCAGTGCTGCACGCGACCGGCACCGGAGCTGAGCCTGCATGAGCGGCCCTAGAAGGAGATTGTCGTGTTTGTCTGCTGATACGACTCAACGTTGTCTAGGGCGTCCGGGGCAAACTCAAACCGGACACTTATTTGTCCTCGTTTTTGGAGTTGTACTGAATCGGCCTTAACAAAACCCACTTTAGAACATTTCACGAGTTCGCCCTCGCCGATAAACAGCTCCTTGTTGGGATAGATGGTAAAGCATGGGAATGTAGGTTATGTGTATTTGGCGTGTTGTGCAGGGAGTGGGCTCCGAGCCCGCCGGATCTATCCGAACCAGGAGCACTCTACCCTGCTCAGAGCAAGTGCTCCGGGCTCGGAACCGGCTCGAGCCCAGAA
This sequence comes from Barbatula barbatula, assembly GCA_037178815.1. Classification (NCBI taxonomy): domain Eukaryota; kingdom Metazoa; phylum Chordata; class Actinopteri; order Cypriniformes; family Nemacheilidae; genus Barbatula; species Barbatula barbatula. Next base: position 463,440 of record CM074080.1, on the reverse strand, counting down.
CACCCCCCCCCCGAGGGTCCTGCGGGACTTTAGAGAAAATGAGAGGCGCTGGGGTGGAGGAGGGATGCTTATCTGGCAAGATGCAACAGGTAAGATTGTTTGTCTATTTATGATAGAGCTTGCAGGAGCTGATAGGGTAGATACGGTGATTGCTGATGGTGAACCAGCCTAGATAATTAAGTAGAGATAGCGTGCTCGGCTGATAGGTGATTACTGCTGATGGAACATCGGGCTGATTTATATGCTTAGGATCCTCCCGAACTTTGTTAATAAAACATCATTTATTGGGACGCAGCAGCATTGCGTCTGACGCCGTAAGATCTCCGGTCGAACAAATGATTGGCTGAATGAGGTGTCAAATAAATCACTGATATATCATTGGTTAAAAACTTAAACAAGCCTCCACGACGTGGAAGTGGAATCCACATGCTGGCTACATCACATCATAACGGTAACTTGCTGAAACGTCAGACATCATTTAATCCGGAGTGGATAAAAGAGCACAACTTTATAAAAAGGCAGTAGAGACACTTTTCATGGATGTCGCTGTGAAGTGGACGTTTGTCATCAAGGGACATGCGACATGCCAGCACAGAAAAACTAAAGTAACCGACGAGCTGCAGGTACATCTTCAGGTCAAATATTATTTCAAAAAATTGTCTGGCAATGAATAGAGTAGACTGTTTCAGAATCACCGTATCATAAGACCATCGATATGATGCACAAAATTGTATTGTAGTTGCGAGTACACCAGAGTCCAATGCAGTTATTCTTGCCTCACTAAATGCTGAGTGTCCTCCTTTTTGGTGTTATGGAAATGGCCACCCTAACGTTGTCAGAAAAGGTGAGTTTGTGATGTATAACAAACGAACGATCACCATCATCAAGTTTTATGAAATGAATTAAAACCTTCATAAATCCAGGCTGAGTTTGCCACGTTTAGTCGGTGTTAGAGAATTTATAAAGTTTGGAAGAAAGAAAGTCTATATGTATTATAACTTAGAATAAAGAAAAAAAAAAAACCTCATGAAGCAAAAAAAAAAAAAAGAAATCCCCCCAAAACCCCCCTTCCCACACACACCACACCCCCCCCCAAACAAAAAAAGAGGACATAATTCCCCCCCCCCCCCCCCCCCCCCCCCCCCCCCCCCCCCCCACCCCCCCACCCCCCCCCCCCCCCCCCACAAAAACCACACCCCCAATCCACCCGGGCGGGCCGGGAGGGGGGGACCCATGTGGACGTTTTTTTATATCATAAACACGCCCCCACAATAAATATTCTCCCCCCCCCCCCCCCCCCCCCCATGCCCACCCCCGCACAACACACAAACACACAAAAAAAAGAGTATTAAGAATAATATTATTGTAAATGTGTGTTTTTTTTTTGATAGTGCCTTTAATTTCGATATGATAAATACACTGTTAGATGTCGCTGTAGATTAGCAGCACATTACTGTAAAAATCCACAGTACAATACTGCATCTGTATATTACAGTAAAATACTGCAGCTCATAATGCATTCTGGGTAATTTTCATTGAGCGGGAAACTTTTACAGTAAATTTTGGTCTCGCTGTAACCTCGCTGTAGCTTTGCTGTAACGTGTAACGAAAGTGTGCCACAACGTCATCACGTCAAATCACACAGAACCCATCGTGGCTGCAGCTGGAGGAGGACAATCGATTTCTGGCAGTTTGGTAAGTTTTTAGTTTGGTTTATTTTATGTGTTTCATACCAATAAATTATTTTGTTTTTGTATTTTGCACAACAGTTTGTCACAGTGTTGTTTTAAACGTGGAATGAGAGAGATATGGTCGCCAACAAACGTTGCTTCTACCTCAGAAATTAAACTAAGTCAGCCCACTGCTTAAACCCGATTTACACATGTCACTTAATGAATATAGGATTATTTCAACCATTTATGAGGGTTTTGGTGAGTTTATTTTCTGTCGAATAGGTGAAGTTCGTTTATAATGGCAAGCTAGGTAAACCGACTTGTATTTGGTAATAGATAAACTCGCGTTTGTGTTCAAATAAAATAATCTTTGACCAATTCAACTAAGATTCCTCATAAATAAATCTCATACGAAATAACAAAGTCACTGTAAAGTAGCCCACACAGCTACCAAACTGCTTCACACAAAATGAAACGTCATATTTAACTGTGATGAGTGCGATCCATACAGATTTCATTACTAACAGATTTATAAATGTGTTTGCGGCGCTTATTTCTGTATTTACGGTTTATCCGCAGAAGCAGATATGATGTTCTTTAGAGTGTTTTACATTCAGTTGGCCAAAAAGTTTTGTATGACAATATATATGTAGCGATATTGCTTCCAACACCTCAAATCAATGCTCGTACTTTGCTAAAGAGCGCTGCTGACTCCGCCTTTACGTAATGACGCTGTACGGAAAGAGGAGCGCGATCAGCTTTAAATGCATTTCCAAAAACACATTGACTTTCGCTACACCAACGGTATAGAAAATGCAATCCCAAATATTTGAACTCTTAATGTTAATATATAGAGGGGAAAACATTTAAATGATAATTTTGCTACATTTTTGATTAGTTATCTTAAGCGTATATAATAAACAGAATGGTTTCTAAATTTCAGCAAGTAACATATCATTATATATTTCTTCTTACAGCTCTAACGTCACAGTTTGGTCCACTTTTGCACCCTGGGCTTATGAGTTTCTGTAAGTATTGACCATGTATTTATAATACAACTTTTATTCAAATTTGTTTCTGGTTTTACTTCTGACTTTTTAGTAACACTTACAATAAGGTTCTATTTGTTAACATAGGATGTTAATACATTTTAACATTTGGCAATACATTTTTAAATCAATCAATTTATCTCTGTTCACATTAGTTAATTCATAATGAATTCTCAAATATTATTAATGTTGAAAAATATATTGTTCATTGTTAGTTCATATTATCTAAACCATTAATAAATGTTATGGAATAAAACCTTATAGTAAAGTGCTACTGAATTTTCTTTCACCATTTACTTCACAATTTGTACTTATTTCAATGGCTAACAGATTTTGTTATTTTTGGCTTTTTGTGTTACAGTCTCACCATTGATATTTTGGCTGGATTTGGTCATTTTTAAACCAAGCAAGTCATCCCAGGATGTCCAGTTACAACTGCAAGTCATTTAGTTCCTCGACAAAAATACCCACACCCACACAACACTCTCACACAGCACCACACAACACTCTCATACACACACACACACAACACTCTCACACAGCCCCACACAACACTCTCACACAGCCCCACACAACACTCTCACACACACACACAACCCTCTCACACAGCCCCACACAACACTCTCACACACACCACACACACTCTCACACACCCCACACACCAACACTCTCACACAGCCACACACAACACTCTCACACACCCACACAACACTCTCACACACCCGCACACAACACTCTCACACACACACACACACACACACACACAACACTCTCACACAGCCACACACAACACTGTCACACACCCACACACCAACACTCTCACACAGCCCCACACAACACTCTCACACACCCCACACAACACTCTCACACAGCACCACACAACACTCTCACACACCCGCACACAACACTCTCACACACACACACACACTCTCACACACACACACACCACACACTCACACACAACACTCTCACACACACACACCAACACTCTCACACACCCACACACACACAACACTCTCACACACCCACACACAACACTCTCACACACCCACACACAACACTCTCACACACACCACACACAACACTCTCACACACACACACAACACTCTCACACACCCACACACAACACTCTCACACACACACACACACACACACACAACACTCTCACACAGCCACACACAACACTCTCACACAGCCACACACAACACTCTCACACACCCACACACAACACTCTCACACACCCCACACAACACTCTCACACACACACACTCTCACACACCCACACACAACACTCTCACACACACACACCTCACACACAACACTCTCACACACCCACACACAACACTCTCACACACACACACAACACTCCACACACCCACACACACACACTCTCACACAGCCACCACACAACACTCCACACACACACACAACACTCTCACACACCACACACACACACACACACACACAACACTCTCACACACACACACACACAACACTCTCACACACACACACACACAACACTCTCACACAGCCACACACAACACTCTCACACACACACACACAACACTCACACACACACACAACACTCTCACACACACACACAACACTCTCACACACCCACACACAACACTCTCACACACCCACACACAACACTCTCACACACCCACACACAACACTCTCACACACCCACACACAACACTCTCACACACACACACACACACACACAACACTCTCACACACACACACACACACTCTCACACAGCCACCACACAACACTCTCACACACCCACACAACACTCTCACACAGCCACACACAACACTCTCACACACCACACACACACACTCTCACACAGCCCACACAACACTCTCACACACCCACACACAACACTCTCACACACACACACACAACACTCTCACACACCCACACACCAACACTCTCACACAGCCACACACAACACTCTCACACACCACACACACACACACACACAACACTCTCACACAGCCACACACAACACTCTCACACACACACACACACACACCACACACTCACACACACACACACACACACACTCTCACACACCCACACACCAACACTCTCACACAGCCACCACACAACACTCTCACACACCACCACACAACACTCTCACACACACACACAACACTCTCACACACCCACACACAACACTCTCACACAGCCACACACAACACTCTCACACACACACACAACACTCTCACACACACACACACACACAACACTCTCACACACACACACACAACACTCTCACAGCCACACACAACACTCTCACACACCACAACACTCTCACACAGCCACACACAACACTCTCACACACACACACTCTCACACACACACACAACACTCTCACACAGCACCACACAACACTCTCACACACCCGCACACAACACTCTCACACACACACACAACACTGTCACTCACCCAAACACCAACACTCTCACACAGCCACACACACACACACTCTCACACTCTCACACAGCACCACACAACACTCTCACACAGCACCACACACAACACTCTCACACAGCACCACACAACACTCTCACACAGCCACACACAACACTCTCACACAGACACCCACACAACACTCTCACACACCCACACACAACACTCTCACACACACACACACAATGTCACTCACCCACACACCAACACTCTCACACAGACCCACACACAACACTCTCACACACACAACACTCTCACACACACACACACACACTGTCACTCACCCAAACACCAACACTCTCACACAGCCACACACAACACTCTCACACACAACACTCTCACACACACACACTCTCACACACCCGCACACAACACTCACACACACACACACACAACACTGTCACTCACCCACACACACACACACTCTCACACAGCCACACACAACACTCTCACACAGCCACACACAACACTCTCACACACACACACACAACCCTCTCACACAGCCACACACAACACTCTCACACACACACACTCTCACACACCCACACACACACACCCACACCTCACACACACACACACAACACTCACACACAACACTCTCACACAGACCCACACACAACACTCTCACACACACCCCCACACACAACACTCTCACACACCCACCCACACACCACACACAACACTCTTACACACAACACTCAGTTGGAATGGAACATTTTAACTACAGACCAGTGTTTTCTTTGCCAGTGTTAGATGACACCTGTCACTTTGTTGCTATTGTTTGTTTTGATATGTAATGTATGAATATTTTTGCTCACTTAAATGTTGTAATATATATAGTAGTCAACATTTGAAGTGGGTCAAAAAAGTTACAAGAATAGGTATTGTTCTCGCCTTTTTGATCCACTTTAAATGTTGACTACTGTACATAGTCATTATATGTTGTTAATGTAATACATCATTCTTCAATACTGTTTTAAATGTTTTAATACTTTTTGTTTCAATGAAATGATTCAATAAAAAATTTGCCTGGATTGCCTTTTGATTCATAATGTCAAGTATAGCAGTTTTATAATATTAATAACTACAGATTTATATCCAAACTAGCTAAAATATATTATAATATTTGTAATTATTGCCAATACGAATTAAATAGTAATTTGTCAATATAGGTATTACAGTAAATTGCAGTAAAAATATAGTAAAAATACAGTAAAGTACTGTGTTGTATCTATACAGCAATATTTTTTGTACTGTAGTAATCTATTACAGTACAGCACTGTAAATCAAAATACAGTAACTTACTGGCAACCGTGCTGCCAGTAACGTACTGTAAAAATACAAGCAAATCGTTAACAGTGTAAGAGTTTTTTTTTTTTTTTTTTTTTTTTTTTTTTTTTTTTTTTTTATATATTTTTTTTTTTTTTTTTTTATAAAAAAAAAATTTATACTCGGTGAAATTTTTTCCCCCCCCCGGGGGGGAAAAAAAAAAAAAAAAAAAGAGGGGGGGGGCGGCCCCCGCCCCCGGGGGGAGGAGGACCAACAACACCCCGAGAGGGGTGTTTTGTTCTCCCTTCCACTCATAAAAAATATTTTTTTTTTTTTTTTTTTTTTTTATTAAGTTTGTTTTTTTTTTTTTTTTTTTTTTTTTTTTTTTCTTTTTTTTTTTTTTTTTTTGGTTAAGTTTTTTTTTTTTTTTTTTTTGTAGTAAATTTTTTCAGGGGTTTGTTTGGGTGGAATTTTAAACCCCAACCCAATTTCCCAAAAAAGGGACAATTTAAAAAAAAAAAAAAAGGTACAAACTGAATTTTTGTATTTATTTCATTTTGTGTGACTTTTCTTCTTGCTAGTTTATTAGACAATATATATTTTTTATTTTAGGAGCTCCGCTGTCCTATACGGGAACGGGAACAGATAGTGGGGAGGCCACCGCAGCCACATGGCCGTGGTTTTCTGCGATGCATGAGGCTATTGGGATTATAGGCCTCCCATTCTGATAGACTCATGCGACGCAGAAGTCACTGGCAGTTCTGCTGTGTCCAATGATCTGTGGAGGAAAGGGAGGAGAACTCCACAACCTCCGCACCGTCTGGCACAGGCAACTTACACAAGGAAACACCCTGTACTTCTTCGGGTCCCCCGCCACCTAAAAAGAAAAGAACCAACAAAGTGCTAGATTTTCTAGAAAAGGAGACAGAAAAAGAGGAGGAACGTTTTCAAGCCACACACAAATTAATGCAATCTACTTCAAATAGGTTCCTTGAGCTCATTGAACAATTGATTAAAAAAAGTTGAAAACAATCTCTGTTTGTTTGTTTTTGCTTTGATCATTTGTGTGCCTTAATAGACAATTTATGGTAAACACAGTTGCCACATAAGTACAAAACTAAAATATTGGTGTAGTTGGTAAACATGTTTATTTACATTAAACTATTGGTGATGTGGGTATTGCAAATAATTTAATGCATGAGGCTAGAGACACAGGGATTTTTTTTACTCCATACACAATCTGAACCTTAACATTGTGTGGAGCAAAATTTGTCTTTGTGTCTACAAATAATCATGTTCATTTTACTCCACCGGATGTTTTGCTGCCGGATTATCACGCCAGGCATTCCCACTACAGACCCCTCTCACTGGACAGGGTGGAGGTAAACCAACATCATCCACCACTTCAGGGGCTTCAATCGTGTCTCCTGTTGTCAGACAAATGTTATGCAGAACTGCACACGCCATGATAAGTGTTGGGGCAAAGGTCTTGTCCACCTCAAGATACTTGAAAAGCAGGGACCTCCTCTGGGAACTGAATGACCTGCTGGCGCAAGGCAGCAATCTTTACAGTTCCTGTGTGAACCAGCCTGAAAACACACGATACTGGCACCTGAAAGGCCCGGGACACCACACTGTATGACAGACCATGTTCTAGCCAGTACACAGTTATCAGTGTGTGTGGTTATGAGATGTCCCCATCCATGTGCTTCATCTTGTGGCAGCATCTGCTCGAACGACGCTGTTCATGTTGTGCAATTTGGTGAAGAATGTGGTGTAATGATAGGGCACAGGATATACCTACTATCGTTTCATTGTAATTGTAGATGGAAATGTGTAACCCAAATTGATTTATATACAGAATACACACCTGACTCTTATTAAAGTCCAATGATGATGTAATGGAATTAACAATAATCACTAGGCTAACAAGTAGTGTTGTAAACAATTGATCCATGTATGTTTGCAGAAGCATCATTTTTTTAAAAGTAGGCTATGTATTGTGCATTAATTCATAGTTAAATAACCCAGACTTTTGCCAACTTTTGTTGTATTTTGCTTTAGTAAAAATGGTGTTCTCGCCACTGTTTATTAATTATTATTATTATAATCATTATCATTATTGTTTACATGCACAAGACACAATGTATGTGAAATCACAACAACAATAATTCATTAATAATAACTGGTAAAAAATAAGAACAAATGTGGTTACAATATAAATCATTATATCTTATGTTCAAGAATCCCGATGTCGAAGCTAAATCCAGCGGTGTACAGTCAGTTGACGATGCTTTGAAGTGACGCTAAAGAGCGAGGATATATCATTGCACTTGCTTTGATTCCTCCATCCTTGCTTCTTCTCTCGCATCTTGAGGAGGTGGAGCTAAGACACGAGGAAAGGAAGCGAGGAAAGGAAACGAGGACACACAAATAAGAAATGAGAAACACCCCCAGAGAGTTCTCAACTGTGCCACCACTTCTTCTTCAGTGAATTGTTTTTGGCAGCTTTTCTCTGTGCATTACCGTCATCTACTGGATTGATGTGTGATCACATTGGAGCATGAAAATTCAGGTACACCTGGCTGCAGTACGGGGCGGTGCTACATATGGGGAGGGGCTACACGTGGACCTCCGCCCTCAACACATCCCATTGGTTACAAAGAAAAATGACGTTGAAACCAGGAACTGAGGTTAAAAACATTGTTCTTCGACTTAATGCGGCACTCTGTATTTAATTATTAATATAAATAGTATGATTAAAAACTTAGTACGTTGAAAGTTAATTCAGGGAAAGGGTTTCATTCATTTGTAAGTTTGTAAACAAGAGTCTTTCTGCTACTTGTAGGTTGATTTTGATTCTTATTGGCGGATCCTTTGCGAAAACTAACATGACTTTTTACAAGTGACTGTTTAGGGTGTATTGATAATTGTTTATATAACGATGGTTTTACTACACATATTATGGTTAGAATATGGTTACCTTAGCAGTTTGTGGTGTTTTACAAAGTCTTTGTTGAGTGAAAAATGAGAAACAAACTAAACAAAGTATGTCATTGTCTATGTATTTATTTAACGTACTTTATTGTTTTTATTTAATTAAAATTAATTTATTATTTATTACTCTACTTCTTTCTATTACGGTTATTTAATTCAGGGATTTTCAAACTGTGATCCGGGGCCCTTCAGAATGTTCTGAGAGAAATTTAAAGATTAAAGAAAAATGAAAGAAGTCTACTGAACATTATTACTGTTTCATATAAATGTGTTAAATTTTATTTCTAAGTGAAGAAAGAAAATTGTTCCTCTTTGGGTTTATACATCCATTATTTTATTAGGCAATTGGTGTGTTGCCTTTATACAATCATGTTTATTATTTATCTAACATAGCTTCAATGTTCCTTGAAAAACAAGCAGACACAATTACTGAATGACGTTATTCACTTTATTTCAATTACAACAAATGATTAAAATGTATATGAATATAATAAACTTTAACACAGTCTCTGAACAGTATAGCAACAGTGAAAGTGGTATTTTGCCCGACAGTTTAAATTGCATATTATGATTGTGAAATCTGAAAGGATCCAAAGATCAACCGACGTTAAATGAATTTGTAAACATTATAGTCACAAATAATAAGATTAACCGCATGCACAGTTGTTTTTCTGTATTTTTACCAGATTTACTAAATAAAGTGACAAAAACAAAAGACTTACCCTGATGCATCACTGCCATCTGAAATATGATTTTTAATGTGATAGTACACCAGCTGTGGCATGTGTTTTACATTCCTTTAACAGTTTCCCACAATCCCCTTTGGTTAACACTGTTTTGAATAAACTGCCCAAATACAGACTGTGTACTAACCGTAATGCTAGATATAGCCGAAGTGACGCATACTGAAGAAAAGACAAATTACTTGTGTTTAACCAATAAGGTGAAGTTAGGACGAGACGACACATAAACCTGCCCTTAATATTACCTCAACCACTAACCAATGAGACGCGTGGAGAGCGATATGTAGCACCGCCCCTGCATCCTGCAGCCAGGAAATGGGGATTAGAGCCCAAGCTTCAGCTGGCGCTGCGTGTTCAGCTCCTCCAGTTTCCACCTCAGCTCACCTCCAAAGATTAAATAAAATAACATAAAATGTGCTAAAGGCTTCTTATTATCTGTGTTTCTTTAAAAATTTGATCACTGTTTTGATTATAGACGGTGTTCCAGGTAAATCCAACATGTTGTTCAAAGTTACAGAGTTCTCTGAAGTGTTTCTCTCTCTTCAGCATACTGCCTACATGCCAGAAGTACATGCTTCACGGTTTCTGTTTCCATACAAAATGGGCAAATTCCTGTCTCATGTTTCCCTATTGTGCGTAGTCCGCTAGGCTCACATGAGGTTGGAAACACCTGAACCTTATACGTCAGTGATTAAACTAAGTTTGTGATTGGCCATGGACATTACAATTGACCAAACGAGCAATATGGGATCTCATAAAGCAGCACAGTAGACTGTTTGTGCACTAGTAGCGTATCTTTGTGCACACAATGGCGTTTTGCAAAAGCAGAGGAAATGAATTTGTTCTTCTACTTGTGTTTACGGTCAGTACACTCAGTACTTTAATACACTGCAGAAGTTTGTCTTGGACAGAAACGACTAGTGATGAAGGGGAAACGTTATCTGATATGTCAGATCAAGAGACACTTTATGACCAGTTTGCTGATTTTGACAACCCCATTGATGACGACACCTTCTTTGGTATGTAATGTACTTGTGTCATTGTAGTGTATATGGATTCAAAAAGGATTTAAATGTTGGTTACGAATCGCTTGCTGTGTACTGCAGATGAAGCTAGTGATGAAGGGGATAAAACGTTATCTGATATGTCAGATCAAGAGATGCTTTATGACCAGTTTGCTGATTTTGACAACCCCATTGATGACGACGCCTTCCTTGGTATGAAATGCACTTGTGCGTCACATGTAGTCTATGTGAATTCTAAAAGGATTTAAAGTCCGCGTGAACCGGAAGTTGCAGTGGTATTTACATCAGTATTTTGACACATTTCTGAGGGAAATGGAATTGTGACCCAATAGACATTGTCATTTGATTTCACTGGGACTTAAAATGTCGGTGATGAATCCCTTTCAATGTATTGCAGATGAAGCTAGTGACGAAGGGGATAAAACGTTATCTGATATGTCAGATCAAGAGACACTTTATGACCAGTTTGCTGATTTTGGAAACCTCATTGATGACGATACAGTCTCTGGTATGTAATTCACTTATACGTCATTGTGTATATGGATTCAACAAGGATTCAAATTTGTTATGAATCGCTTGCGTTGTATTGCAGATCTGCCGAGAAGCACTGTAATGCAAAGACCATTGGAAGGCTCATCTGAAGAACCCTGGGATGCAATGTCTCCAAAGCTGAAGTGTGATAAGGATTTAATGAATTTGCAGCTCTTTGGTTCTGGTGTGGACCAAGTTGAGCTTTGTCGAGGTAAGTTGAGAATTCCTGTTTGGCTTTAACTTATTTGATGCCCATCACAATCAAAAGACTAATTTGTTTGCTATTTTTATTTCCTTTTTTATTTCCTGTGTCAGTTGGGCTCAATATAGGATACTTTATAGGATGCTAAAATATCCTATTAAATCTAACTGTTGCTTTTAGTTTGGAAGTCGCCATGTTTCCACTGTAGCCCTAAATGGGTGAACTACTCTCCAGTGTGTGTTTTCACTTCTTTGCCGAAAGATATAACAATGACATGTTAGGCCTTTTACCACCATAGTGCTTTGAATGGGAGGGGATGCAGTGAGCCATTAGTTGCAATTTGAAACCTCACCGCTAAATGCGAAATTTCACTGGACCCTTAATGAATCGTGTATCAAGATGAGATTTTCAGCATTGAATCTCCTTTAACTTATTTCTCACAGAGAGTTCTGCACCGGTTCCTCTTGGCCATTTGCCACCTAACTGTGGACACACTTCACACACTCATGGAGGTCTTGTTTATGCTACACCCTATAATGGATGTGGTGTTACACAAAAGGTACTTATGGTTAATTTGCTCTTGTGTAAGGTTAAAAGCTATAAAGCCAACTTGGATGTTTGTTTTTCAGGGAGGGAAGTATGTCATGCAGATGCAATGGCAGGGAATCCCTGTTTTCCTCTCTTGTCCCATGTCCTAGTCTGTTGTGAATGTGACCGTGTCTGGATATCTGCCTCCTTGATTTCAACCAGACACAACTGTTCCACCAGCTTCTACAACAACCCAAAAGCCACATTGTCCTTTCTGTCCTTAACATAGCTTTCCACTCTCTGATGTCTGAAATAAAGTCAAATGTAAGGAATGAGTACAAATGTTTTTGTTTTTAAATTTTAAAAGCTTGGGTAAATGTCCCAAAACTCATAATGTACGTTTATTCATTTGGCAGACGCTTTTATCCAAAGCGACTTACTAGTTTTTTCACAGTGGCACATTACTGCAGAGCAATCAGGGGTAAGGTGCCTTGCTCAAGGGTCATGACCTGCTGGTACTGAGATTCGAACCAGCAACCTTCTGATCAGTAACCCTTCGCTCTAACCACTAGGCAGCTGACCCACTCATAATACACTGCAAATAAAAACATAATACCTGCCAAACCACGCACAAGTGTAATCCACCTGCGGTAGGCGTCAATGTAGTATGGAGCATGTTCTAATGGCCAGAAATGAGAGACTGGGAAGGGACAAAGTAGAAAAAATAAACCACCTTACTAGGCAGTCCCATACACCACCATCCTAGCCCACAGCTAGATTGGAAACATACAGCATCCACCTACAGGGACAAACCAGCGACGGGAAAACGCAACCAAAACCGGAGGAACAACTACACCTACTGCAACACTGGACCAATATCCTCGATCAAAACACCCAGCATTACCGATGGCCTATAAGCCGGTGACCCACTTATCCCCTCTCTCCAATGGTGTCCACTCAGAATAACAAGTACTACCAAGCGATCTTCACATCTGCTCCGGGCCATAGCCATGCACACATGACAAGGAGAGCTCACCCAAACGCTTCCATACACTTGCGATCCAAACAAAGTGACCGGACCTCATATTTTAGTGTCCTCTCATACGCCTGTTTATAAACCCCTCAAACCATGTACTCCGCCACACCCTACAAGCTAAAGGAGCTAGCTTCCCGGCTACATTGTGTACAATTTGTCCTATTAAGGAATAGTTTATCTTAAAAATCAATATAGTCATACGCCCTATCGTCATTTTTAAGGTGAGATTTTCTGCCTTCTGCAAGTCACAAAGGAAGAGATTATAAAAACAATTTGGTAACCAATAACGATTGTTCACTTTTATTGTATGGACATAAATCTAATGCAAGTGAACAGGGACCAAAGGTTCAAAATGTGTTCTGCAGAAGAAAGTCATACAGGTTTGAAGTGACAATCTGGTGAGTGAATTATGAATTTTTTTCCTTTACATTCTATTACACACATGTGGCCATTTTAGTGTAGTTCAATAAGATTCTGCACACCTAAGGTGTTCCAGATCTTCCGACCTAATTACAGTTCCATATCACTTCGCGGCTGCGTATGGCTGTGAAACGTTGTTTGCGGAGCAGACAGATGTCAGTGATTGTGACCTATTGTAAAGTCACACAGTGTGTAACCTCCTGTCGCAGATCCATCATCCAATGTGAACACTGCAGCACGATAAATAAGTCACAATAAAATAGATTTTCATACCATACATTTTGCAATAGATTTTTACAAATAAAAATGTACAAAAAAGAGCTGAAAATACAACTTGTTTTTAACATCCCAACACTCACATGCCAGTAGACACCATTAAAGCTTCATTTAAACCAATTCCTATTATGTCTTTTTTACCATAATGTTAGTTTGTGCATACTTTAGATTGCATTTTAGGGAGACATCTCGCATCATTGAAATCACAATGAATGCATGTTACATGAGCGCTGAAACATGCATCAATAAAATCAAAGTGCATCCAGGTGGCGGCTCTGGAAGCTGGTGTGTCATGCTGGCTCCCTCTTGAGACATTGGCCATATGCACTGTATGTGATGTCAAAACAGCTTTCCTGTATCTCAGTGGTAAGAGCATTGTGTTAACAGCGCAAGGTTGTGGGTTCGATTGCAGATACTTATGTATAAATGTAAAGGATAATGCAATGCAAGTCTCATTAATGTAAAACACAATTTAAAGAAATGGTTGGACTATTGATACACTATCATGGAAGATTTGCAGAACCCTACATTATATACAGACGACAGAAACTAACTGAAAATCGACTGGATTCATTTATCATCAATTTGAAATGAAACAATCTCTGAATTATTCAATTCTGTTTGATTAAAAAAAACATTTAATTCAAAATAATTATTTATAAATGTGATGCACTAAGCAACTCTGTTAAATCATTCAATAACTTCTAAAGGACTTTGATTTGACCGGTTACAACAAGACCCTCAGGTTATAAAACTGTCTGGTGTTTTAAATCACAGAAGTTTTGAGCTTTTAAAATCGATATCAAATTCTGCCTATTTAAAACACAAAGATCTGTTTTGTGAGGACATTTCCATGAGAGTTTAAGATATCAGCATAATGAAGGAGGTGAAAATGGGAACTATGGGTGTAGAATAATGACAGCTGTTAACACTGATGTGTCTGTTATACTGAAACAAAAAGAAAACGTTCATGATCATCAGCAGAAGACCGGCAGCTCTATTAACACCAATGGATGTGTTTTCACTGTTAGGCTAATAACAGATAAGTGACAAATGTGACGTTAGGCAATTGAATTTTATTTTAAGTGGAACAAAAACACTTCACCAAATTACAAGCCTTTCCAAAAACCATGACAGTAGTACAAACAACTTACACTTGTCATTGAAAGTTGATCTTGTGGTTTCAAAGAATCGCTCAGACAAAGAAGGTCCAGGTGTCAAAGAGATAACTTTATTTGTTTGAATCAAAGCAAGTTGAGATCTTCCCAAAGCATCTGAAATGACAGTGTTTTCCAGCCCATAGTTATAGTGAAACTAATGCAAGGGGGGTTTCTGTTGTACCAATCAGATAAGTTCCTGTTATCTCTTATTTTAATACCCAATTATTCTGCCTCGCCACCAGTAGATCCTAGGCAACAGGATACGCTTTTAATCGTGGTCGGCGCATCATTACCTCATGTTTAAAAAGATAAGATACACTGGTCAGAGGTTTTCTGTGCCTCATCCTCTGAGCTTTATTCAACTTTAGGCCTCTAGGTCTTACAGACATCATTGGATTTGATGTTGCTGTAAAAGGTTGAAAAGTATTCTTAAACATGCTATAATGATTATTTACATAAAAATACTTATAAACAGTTATACTGATTGTAACATTGTGTCATTAAATCATTTTCATAACCCATTCGTATGCTGCACAGAAAAACTGTTTGGTGAAAAACATCAAGAAAAGTTTGTAATATCATCACGACAAAAATCACCAGTTCAGTCATAGACGACGGCATTTGATCACTATGGTTACCGCTCCTACAGGCACAATTGAGGCAGCTAACAGGTCCTCGTAGGACCCCGGGGGCGGGGCCAGGAGTCGCAGCGGCAGCAGCACACAGAGACTGAACGTCGATGACCGACACGATTGTGAAGCAGTGACGGGAAAATACTGAAGCAGCTGCGGGCCTGTCCGTCACTACTCAGGCTAATGTACATAGCGGACATCCTCATGAATCCTCAGTTTTACAGATGTTTGATGTTTGTCGTCTTTCGTTGGGACAGTGAGGGGCAGATCGGGTCACTAGGAGTCTGAGGGGTCTTGTCTCCCCGTCACTATAGTGCTGTCTGCGCGCCTGTATGCGCTGTTTGCTGTGACCGCTTTCAATGAGTCTGTTGACGAACAATGTGACATTTCAGACGTTTAAAACTCAACTAATCGCGGAGAAGTTCAGGGAACGAATTTATTATAAGACGCCGCTGTATCGTTTCAAATCCGTTCAGAGAGAATGAACGACCGGCGGATTCTCTCGTTAAGTTTCATTTCAAGGATTCTTGACGGTCTTGTGAACATGCGGAAAAGTGTCATTATTACAAACTAGAATCAACATTATAACGTAACGAGCCTTAATAATACAGTTAAATATAAAGCCTAGTTTCCTTCAGTATAATATATAATATGGTCTTGACATGATGCACCTTTTCTGTCGGATCAGATGAATTCAGAGGGATTTGGTCTGATGTATTCAGAGTTGAGTCAGTCTTAGCACAAGAGATGAACACAAAACACAGGAGCACAGTGAGGAAGATATAACAATGATAAACATATGTTTAGTTCATATATACTGAGACTTAAAATCCTGATTTGTATGTTTGTCCTGAAAGGTTTGTTTCATTAGTGACATTAGCCTAACAGTGAAAACACATCCATTGGTGTTAATAGAGCTGCCGGTCTTCTGCTGATGATCATGAACGTTTTCTTTTTGTTTCAGTATAACAGACACATCAGTGTTAACAGCTGTCATTATTCTACACCCATAGTTCCCATTTTCACCTCCTTCATTATGCTGATATCTTAAACTCTCATGGAAATGTCCTCACAAAACAGATGTTTGTGTTTTAAATAGGCAGAATTTGATATCGATTTTAAAAGCTCAAAACTTCTGTGATTTAAAACACCAGACAGTTTTATATCCTGAGGGTCTTGTTGTAACCGGTCAATAGACTACAGAGCAATATGTTTTCATGATAGTGTATCGATAATCAAACTGCTACAATCTGTGATATTTTAATTATGTTTTATCGTCATATATGCTACAGTACATATGGCCAATGTCTCAAGAGGGAGCAGCATGACACCAGAGTGGGAAACTTTAATGGAGTTTACTGGTATGTGAGTGTTGGGATGATAAAAACACATCAGTAAGTTGTATTTTCAGCTCTATTTTTGACATTTTTTTTTGTAAAAATATATTGTCACCAACACCTGTAAAATTGTGTTTTTCCATCTTAAAAATATATCTAAACTTCGTCATGTGCTGTCACCATCAGATGCAGAGAAGCTTATTCATGCCTTTATGACATCAAGACTAGATTACTGTAATGCACTATTAGGTGTTGCCCTGCAGGCCTATTACAAAAACTCCAACTGGTCCAAAATGCGGCAGCTCGAGTTCTTACACGTACAAGAAAGTATGAGCATATTAGCCCAGTTCTGTCAACCTTGCACTGGTTACCAATAAAGCATCACATTAACTTTAAATTCTGCTTATTGCCTATAAAGCCCTTCATGGTCCTCACTATTTGAGTGAACTTCTCTTGTATTTCAGTCCTTCACGTCCACGTCTGCTCTCAGGCGTCCGGTCAGTTGGTAATACCTAGAATTTCAAAATCAAGTGCAGGTTTGGAACAGTCTTCACCGCACTGTACTGGAGTCAGACACACTCTGTCAGTTTAAATCTAGACTAAAGATGCAACTTTATAATCTTGCATACGCTACAGTATTATAATATAAATATATTCTGAAAGGTTTAGGCTGCACTAGTTAGATCAACCGGAAACAGGAACACTTCCAATAACAACTGATGCATTTGTTGCATCAAAGAGTGCAGAACAGAACTCTACTCTCAGCCAGTCTTGTCTCATTGTTAGATGTTTTTATGACAACTGCTCTCACTTTGCTTGGGTTTCTGTAGTTGATTTGTGATGTGGCCGAGATGTTTTTGTCATTTATGTCACACATGGAGATAAATGTTGGTATTTGATATAGTGGACAGCATCTTGGTCAACAAATGTTGTTTTTAGTGATGTTATATAAGTGAAGCTGAGTTGAGTTATTGACAATGTGTCTCTAACATCTCCAGTTCACACCAACAGTGATTGACACCTTCAGTAAAGCTCCTCCTACATCAAACCACCAATAAATACCAGAAAGCAACAAGCAGAAGAATCACTTCAGGTGTAAGAACTGAAATCTTCACACAGTTGTTGGAGTTTGTGGAAGAGAAGCTTGAGAACACGAGAGATCCAGAACTACACACAACAGAAACTCAGAGGACTAAAGAACACAGAGGTTGGTTTCTGTTTTTAAATCTTTATTTCTGACAGTGGAGGAATTATTAAGCTTTCATTTATTTGATAAACCACAAATGCAGAAGATTAGAACTGAAAGTGAATCACTAAACTGCATCAAATGATCATAACTTGATCTGGTTGTGATCTGGTAAAGGTTCAATAGAATCACATGTTTGGCTATAAGGTGACCATCGTTCTGCTTTGAGTTTGTAGAGCACAGCATTTTGACCCTTTTTTCACATTTTCATCAGTCTGTTGGTTTTTTATCGTCTTATTGAAAAGAAAACATGCATTTGTTCTTTTACTCGACTACATGAGACACAGTCTGTTGGTTTTTAGTTGTTCTTTCTTTTACTCGACTATATTTTTGGGGGCATCGTTTCTGCTGTACTGAACTTAAAGTGACAGCAGCTTTATAAATCACAGTCTGTTATTATTGTTAATAAAACAACAAAAGACAAAGAAAATCGTCACTCAATGCTCTTGACTGGTGTGACTCTAATAAGGATTGATCTATATTCAATATATACAGTGAAGACTATGTAGTGTTATTTCACATCTGATGACTTTTATTTTGTACCTGAAAATGTTTGCAATGATTTCTGATCTGTAGTCTGAGTGAATTTAATGTCGTATTTTAAACAGAGTAAAGTTAAAATATTCTCTTAGGATGTGTTCATCTTATATGGCAAACACTTTTATCCAAAGCAATACTCAGTGCACTGAATGACTGTGTTCCCTGAAAATGAAACTATGATCTTGTCTTGTGATGTTGTTTTGTACAATTGTAAAACTGTGTTTAACAGATAGTTTTGTTCACTTCAGATATGATGGAAGTGAATAAGGACAGTCAAGAGGAAGTAAAAGATGCTGATCAGAAACATCAACGTGCACAAAGATTCCAGAAAGTTTCACTGGAAGAAGCTCTGAGAACAGGAGACAAAAAGAGTGAAAAACAGCACATGAGAATTCACACCAGAGAGAAACCTCACGCATGTTTACAGTGTGGAAAGAGTTTTACACAAACAGGAAGCCTTAAGACACACATGAGAATTCACACTGGAGAAAAACCTCACGCATGTCTACAGTGTGGAAAGAGTTTTACACATATGAGTCACCTTAAGACACACATGAGAATTCACACTGGAGAGAAACCTCACGCATGTCTACAGTGTGGAAAGACTTTTACAAAAACAGGAAACCTTAAGACACACATGAGAATTCACACTGGAGAAAAACCTCACGCATGTCTACAGTGTGGAAAGAGTTTTACACATATGAGTCACCTTAAGACACACATGAGAATTCACACTGGAGAAAAACCTCATGTATGTCTACAGTGTGGAAAGAGTTTTACACAAACAGGAAGCCTTAAGACACACATGAGAATTCACACTGGAGAAAAACTTCATGTATGTCTACAGTGTGGAAAGAGTTTTACACAAACAGGAAGCCTTAAGACACACATGAGAATTCACACTGGAGAGAAACCTCACGCATGTCTACAGTGTGGAAAGACTTTTACAGCTATGAGTAGCCTTAAGACACACATGAGAATTCACACTGGAGAGAAACCTCACGCCTGTCTACAGTGTGGAAAGACTTTTACAGCTATGAGTAACCTTAAGACACACATGAGAATTCACACTGGAGAGAAACTTCACACATGTCTACAGTGTGGAAAGAGTTTTACACAAACTGGAAACCTTAAGACACACATGAGAATTCACTGGTGAGAAACCTTTAGTGTGTCATCAGTGTCTTTTGCATGACTTCAGTGTGGAAGGGCTTATGAGTAACCTCAGGATTCCAGGGCTGGACTGGTAATCTTGCACACCGTCATGGAAGGGGCTTCTGTCAGGTGGCTCCCATCTAATTGCGAAATGGAGGACATGGATTTTGTTGAGAGTGTATGCGCATTATGTGCTATGGAAGGCTGAAGATAGACATATAGACTCGTTGTGAGAATCCAGAATTCTCTGTGTCCCAGCTGTTTCAACATGTAAGGACAGATATATGTTTTGTCTGAGGGATCTCCATTATGACGGCGTGCTCAGTACACGCTGAACTAACAAATGTCAGATTTATTGTG
This sequence comes from Barbatula barbatula, assembly GCA_037178815.1. Taxonomy (NCBI): domain Eukaryota; kingdom Metazoa; phylum Chordata; class Actinopteri; order Cypriniformes; family Nemacheilidae; genus Barbatula; species Barbatula barbatula. The sequence goes on along the minus strand of CM074080.1, from coordinate 442,782 downwards.
TTATCTTGTTATTGTGTGAGATGTGCAGATATAAGTGATATGTTCATCACTTCCTCACTTATATATACTGAACCCATCTTTAGTAAACTTTGACTTTGAGTGAACTACACTTCTGTGTCATTCTTGGTCCCCGGATCCGGTTCCTTTGATTGCTCTGTTTGCTCTGTGTGCGCGATTCATTGGACCGAGCCGCACAGCCGACTCATCAGCGCACACAGACGTGTTTCCTAGCGCCACCACCAGTTCTGTGCCCACCAATTTAAACAGTGCAAACCGTACACTCAAATGTGCAATAAAAGAAAACCTCATTCCTTAAAAATATTTACATTGGATCTCTGCTGCAGTCTATCAGTTTTTCCCTACAGAAGACAAAGGAAATCAGGATGAAATGCAGAATCTTTTTTTATTATTGTCTTTAATAGTGTACAAGTAAACGGTAGTGTTGTGCATCGATACTTTGAAGAACTGCACATATGTATAGACTCTATAATATAGAGGCTACGAAAAAAGACCTGTGCAAAGCAGAAACTTCAATGACTTCCAATGTCGTAGTCTTGAGGAGCACGTCAACCTCCTGGTAATTATATTTACATTTAGTCATTTAGCAGACGCTTTTATCCAAAGCGACTTACAGATAAGGAAACATTGGAAGCAATTATAACAACATAGGCAACAAAATACATAAGTGCATCAAACTAGTCCATTAAAGCCTAGCACAGTATAAAAAGATAAGAATAGTGAGGTTAGTACATCTTTTTTTTTTTTTAAAAGAAGGAAAGGGAAGAGAATTAGGAAAAATCAATCAGCGACGTGTTGACGGAAGAGATCCAGATTTTAGGCGTTTTTTAAAGATGGCAACCGAGTCTGCTGATCTTGTAGCAGCTGGTAGATCATTCCACCAATGTCTTCCAGAGAAGGTACGGGAGAGTGACTGTTTTTCCTTTTTGGGATGGTACCACTAGTCGTTGTTCCTTTGCAGACCGCAGTGATCTGGCAGGAACATAGATCTGCATTAGCGAGTGGAGATACGATGGTGCAGATCCGGTGTTGGTCTTGTAGGCCAGGAGCAAAGCTTTGAACTTTATGCGGGCGGCAACAGGGAGCCAGTGTAACCTGATGAAGAGCGGAGTTACATGCGCTCTCTTCAGTTCATTGAAGACCACTCTTGCCGCCGCATTCTGGATCATCTGGAGAGGTTTGATTGTGCAAGCAGGAAGTCCAGCCAGAAGCGCATTGCAATAATCCAGTTTGGACAGGACAAGAGCCTGGACTAGGACTTGCGTAGAGTGCTCCGATAGGAAAGGTCTAATTTTCCTAATGTTGTAGAGGATGAATCTACAGGACCGGGTGGTGCTGGCAACATGACTTGTGAGGTTAAGCCGATCAACGATTACCACTCCCAGGTTTCTGGCTGTGCTGGACAGTGTAATCGTTGATGAGCCTAGTTGAATGGCAAGGTTGTGGTGAATCTTTGGGTTGGCCGGGATCACAAGCAGTTCCGTTTTTGCAAGGTTTAGCTGCAGTTGTAGCATTCCCAGCTGATGAAATAGACTTTACTCTCTTGCACTGATGTTTACGTCCTTTATTTTCTCGTTAAACACTGTGAGCATCATAAACACTGTAAGAGCTGAATAGAAAGTAGAAACAAACAATAAAAATACACGAAAAATATCTATAAACATCTCCATATCAAAACCGTAACTAATAAATACAGAATAACAATACAGGTGTTTACAGTGATATGTTAAGCTAGCGTGACAAGCTAACGTGACAAGCCAGCGTGACTAGCTAGCGTGACAAGCCAGCGACTAGCTAACATTAGTCAAACGTTTCAGAGTAAACCCGACAACATTTAAAGTTTCTCAAAATTATTACAAGAAAACTGACACGGTACCTTGTGCCCTTATCAGCCAGGAGCTAAGTATCCTTAGGACTTATCCTTGAAAGCGTGCTTACAATTGTACAACCTCCGCTGCCAATAACATTAGTCAGAATGGCGCTTCACGTAAACCTTGCGCTCATATTCTCTAGCGGCGCTATCAAACTTCCTCTTTCGGATTTCAAAATAAAAGTATGTGCAAAAAGAGACACAAAAGGCCCCAATAAACAAATATGAATACCATAACGAAACAAGTATAATACATTAAAGAATATAACAAACAATACAACAAACAAAGGTCCACCGTTCCATTCCATCTGTAATAAGTCTTGTAAAAGTCCTTTCTCCATATCCAAGGAAAAACACCGACCTCTATGGCGGCAGATGAAAGGGCAGGACAATTCAATGAAAAGTTAATTCGGAGGTCATCAACACTCCCACCAAATCATGAGCGATTTATATGACGTTAAGGATTCTAAATCACCAATGATTTTCAAATTACAATGCCCTTTAACTTTGTTCATTTTGTTCATTTTCTAAGGCACAGTACACAAAAACTATAAGGTATATTGTGAAAAGGATACACCTGGAAGCTTGTAAAGGCAGCTAGACGGTCTCCAATAACAGAATAAGCTTCTGTACTGGGCATTCAATAGTAGACAACCTTTTAAGTCGACGACCGTTCTTGTCTAGCTCCCGATCACCAATGCATACCTTGACTCTTCTCACAAGCCCATCTTTATCCGTAGAAGTCTCTGTAACTCTGGCCAACCTCCACTCACTTCTAGGAAAAGTATCAGCCTTTTCCATGACAATATCTCCTACTTGTAGGTTTCTCTTTGCTTTGTGCCAGCATTGCCGGGTGGCAATATTCGATAAGTACTCCTTACGCCACCGGCTCCAAAACTGTTCTGCGAGGAATTGTACATGCCGCCACCTTTTCTTCGCATAAATGTCTTCTCTGATGAAACTGCCTGGAGAAGGTAACGCTGGAACAGACTTCATCGTCAGCAGGTTGTTGGGGGTAAGAGGTAGAAGGCTATTGGGGTCATGTAGGTTGTCAACTGAGAGAGGCCTACTGTTCACGATTGCCATGGCCTCATAAAAGAATGTCCTCAGTGATGCATCATTCAGTCTGTTAGAAGAAAGTGAAAGTGTTGAGCGAAGAACATTCCTTACTGTTCTGATTTGTCTCTCCCATACCCCACCTGCATGACTTTAATGGGGAGCATTTAGGACAAAGTCGACTGTTTCGCCGCTAAGAACGCTGTCAGACGATCAACATCCATTTCCTTGAGAGAATTTTTCAGCTCATTCTTGGCTCCTACAAAGTTACTTCCTTGATCACATTTGATTTGACTCACAGTTCCCCTCAATGCAATAAAACAGCGCAGGCCATTGATGAAAGCATCTGTAGACATGTCATCTAGCATTTCGACATGAATAGCCCTGGAGCTGAAACATGTAAAGAGAAGGCCATACCTTTTATGTTCCTTACATCCCTGTTTGGTAACAAAGGGACCAAAGCAATCCATCCCACAGTAAGTAAATGGTGGAGAAGGATCTGTACGTTCTGATGGAAGGTCAGCCATCCTTTGTTCTTCTGAGGGTCTCCTGAGCTTACGACATGTCACACAGTGGTGCACATGAAATGCTACTGTTCTGTTCATACCTGGAATCCAGTAACCTTGTGATCTGATCTCGTTAATTGTGAACCCCTTTCCTTGGTGCTTGAGGTCTCATGACATTGAGAGATTATCATCTTTGTTATGTGGTGATCTTTGGGAATGATCGTCGGGTGTTTGACCGAGTTGGGCAGAAGTGCATTACAGAGCCTTCCTCCTACCTTAAGCACTCCTTTATCTAGGAAAGCGTCACGATGATACAGCTTGCTGCCAGGTGACAGTAGAGCCCCTTTTTTCAGCAACTTGATATCTTCAGAGTAGGTGCTTCCTTGTAGGTCTTTAATCACAACGCTTGTAGCCTTCTCTCGTTCAGCTACCGAACTGTGACTGCTGGACTTATCCCCCTTTGCTCGACGAATAAGCCGAGCCATAGCTTGAATGGCTTTAGACCATGACGACAACCTTGACAAGCAGTCTGATAGACGGACTTCTGTAATTCCTGCTTTCAGTACCTGAGCCTTTCTCACCTCAGGATCACCAATAGTTAGTGATGCGTCAACATCTGTCACAAGCGGTACATCCTTCTTCCATAAGAATCTTGGCCCTGTTAACCAACTGGATGTGAGGATTTCACCAGCACTTAAACCTCTTGACGCATGGTCAGCAGGGTTTTCAGTAGTGGGAACATATCTCCACTGTTTAGGAGTAGTGCTGAGATGTATTTTTTGCACTCTGTTCGCCACAAACGTGTGAAAACGGCGTGCTTCGTTATTAATGTAACCCAAAACCACTTGGGAGTCGGTCCAGAAGTACTCTTCCATGTCTGTATATTCCAGCTCCTGTCTTAGCATGTTGCTCATGACAACTGAGGTGACGGCAGCTGTAAGTTCGAGCCTGGGAATAGTCTGGACTTTAACGGGGGCAACTCTGGATTTACCTATTACCAGGGCACAATGGATATTTCCTTCTTCGTTGGTGAGTCTTAAATAAGAGCACTCGCCATATCCGCTGTTACTGGCATCAGAGAAGTGATGGAGTTCTTTCTTAATGACCTTTCCAAAGTGTGATGGAACATAGCAACGGGATAAACTGATCATTTCCAAATTTACCAAGTCTGCCTTCCACTGCTCCCACCTTGGACGCAACTCTTCAGAAAGTGGGTCGTCCCAGCTTGTTCCGTTCCTGCACATTTCCTGAAGCACTAATTTACCTTTGAGCAGGAAAGGGGCAATAAAGCCGAGCGGATCATACAGCGATGCTACCGTAGATAGTATGCCACGTCGTGTAGCCGGTTGATCTTTAGGGTCAAAGAACTATCTGCATTTGTCAGAGTCTATGTGCCAGTGGATACCCAAAGCTCTCTCTAAGGTAGTGTCACCAAAGTTGAGATCAAACTCCTTTACTGCTACAGCTCTTTCAGAAATAGGAATGCTATTCAGAAGCTGTCTGTCGTTTGAAACAAATTTGTGCAGTCTAAGACCACCTGAGGCACACAGTTGTTGAGCTTCCTTCGCTACCTGAACAGCTTCTTCGGTGCTGGTTACACTGATAACACCGTCATCTACATAAAAGTTTGATGTGATGAACCTTGATCCAAGGGGATACATAGACTCCTTCTCCTTAGCAAGGTGTTTTAGAGCGTAATTGGCGCATCCAGGTGAGGAGCTGGCTCCGAATAGATGGACCTTCATACGGTATTCTTGGGGGTGTGAAGTTAAGTCTCCCATTTTCCACCAGAGGAAACAAAGGTAGTTTTGATCTGCTTCTTCCACTTGAAATTGGTGAAACATCCTTTCCACATCACACATGAAGGCAACGGGGTGTTGTCTAAACCTTACAAGAACACCAGTCAGATTGTTTGTTAAATCGGGGCCTTGGAGTAAATGGTCATTGAGGCTAGTTCCGTGGTACTTGGCAGAGCAGTCGAAAACAACACGGAGCTTGTCAGGCTTTTTTGGATGATAAACCCCATGATGAGGGATGTACCACTTTTCACCGTTCTTTCCTTCATCTTGCACCTCTTCTGCTTCACCTCTCTCTATGACCTCTTCCATAAACCGTACATAATGCTCGTACATCTCATCCCTTTGTAGTTTCCTTTTTAGATGGTTGAGCCTTACGATGGCAAGCTGCTTATTGTCAGGTAGGTGAGGTCTCACTTTGAAGGGTAGAGGCATCTCGTAATGACCGTGGTCGTTCTTCATTATGCCATGATGCAGTCTGTTCAAGAAGAGGATATCATCCTGCGACACAGTTTTGTTATCTTCACCAGCGTCCTTGAAGTCAGATTCTAGTACTTTAATAACCTCTGCTGGAGTCACCGGGGGTAGTTCTTTAACGCTGACTCTATGACAGATTGTGCTAAAGCCTTGAGATTCCTGATGTGAAGACGGGCGTCCAACAATGCTCCATCCTAGGTCTGTGTGGTCTGCATAAGGTTCATCATCTACACCTTAGATCACATGTTTTGGTGCAAGAGCCCTTGGGCAATTGTAGCCTATCAGGAGACCAACTTCACAATCCTGAAGAGGTGGAATTTTGTCCACTATTGAAGAAAGATGCTTCCAGTTTCGTGCTGTGTCACAGGTAGGTATGTGGGCACGGTTCACAGGAATGGAGTCTTTAGTGTAGGCAGGTGGCAAGTCGAGGACGACTTTAGAGCTGTAGCCTCTCACCTTGAGACCTGACACCTTTTCACTTGGCATGACAACATCCTTAAGTGAAAGTGAAAGTGACCTATTTGTCAGTTATGGAGAACCATACCTGAAATTTGCCCTCTGCATTTAACCCATCCAGAGAGTAGTGAACACACGCACAGCAAGTGGTGAACACACATACACCCGGAGCAGTGGGCAGCTATCACTGCAGCGCCCGGGGAGCAAGTAGGGGTAAGGTGCCTTGCTCAAGGGCACCTCAGTCGTTACCTGCCGGCCCTGAGGATCGAACTGGCAACCTTCTGGTCATGAGTCCGACTCTCTAACCATTAGGCCACGACTGCCCCCCTTAGCAGTCATGGTTGTCAACTTGAGCCTCACAGGACAGGAATCAGCTTGTAGTTTGTTGCTCAGTTCTTGGTCTATAAACACAGTATCACTCTGTGTGTCAAGCAAAGCGTAAACAAGTTTTTCAGAACCTGGATTCCTCTCTGTAGACAACCACACCGGCACGATCATGGAAGTGTTAGTGGATGACTCATCATTCTCTACTTTGTGAGTACTCCTGTGCTAATAGCTATGTCTGTGTCACCTTGATTGGAGACTGATGCATAGTTGTCCTTCCTTGAGTAGTTCTCATCATGTAGGCATGTTGGATGTCTACTTCTACAGGTGTCACAGAACAGGCGGTAACGACAGTCTTTTGCGCTGTGGCCTGGCTTCATACACCCGTAGCACAGTTTGTTCTCTCTTACATACTTCCGTTTTTCTTCCAATGGATTTTCCACAAATTTAGGACAGTTATGAATCTTGTGCTTGTTGTCCTTACCATTGCAATGCCATTCCAGAGACACCCCTAGCACTGAGAGAAGCCAGGAGGATGTGATGATTGACAGTGTCAAAGGCAGCAGACAGATCCAGTAGGATGAGTACAGATGACATGGATGCTGCTTTTGCCAGTCTCAGGGCTTCGATGACTGAGAGCAGTGCAGTCTCTGTGGAATGACCGGTCTTGAACCCAGACTGATTGCTGTCCAGGAGGTTGTTTTGCATGAGAAAGGAGGAGAGCTGGTTGAACACAACTCGCTCCAGGGCTTTGGCGATGAAGGGAAGAAGGGAGACAGGCCTGTAGTTTTCTAGCAGTGTAGGGTCCAGGGTGGGTTTCTTTAGAAGCGGTGTGATGCGGGCCTCTTTAAACGCTGTGGGAAATGTCCCAGTGGTGAGCGAAGAGTTGATGATGTGGGTCAGAACAGGCACAACCGTTGGAGAGATGGCCTGGAGGAGATTGGATCCAGTGGGCAGGTGGTAGGGTGGTTGGAGCCAATGACCTTGGAGACATCAGCTTCAGACAGAAGAGAAAAGGTGGGGAGCACACACGTGTCAGGGATGTGGGCGGGTTCAACAGGTGGTGGCGTAGAGAACTGGCTGCTGATGGCAGTAGTTTTCTTTACGAAGAACGATGCAAAACCGGAGGCTCCTGACCGGAGGCTGGCGCGATGCTCACGCAGTACATCCGATAACCAGGGAGCCGACGGGGATGCACGGGCTGGTCCAGATGCAAGAGGGCATAGGTTGTCCAAGCAGGATGAAAGTGTGGAACACAGAGTGGCTGTGGCATTGTCTGTATTCAAAAGAGAGAGCTCTTTAGAGGGGGGAGTGCAGAGAAGACAGCAGAGGAAAAACAGGAGGGAGGGAGAGACCGCAAGGTTAAGCCGGAAAGTGACCATCGGTAAGACATCTGTGATGTCCGGAGCAGTGAGGTCGAGGGTGACGAAGAAGTGATCAGACGTGTGCAGCGGGGGTGACCTGAGAGTGATGAGTGGAGCAGTACCTTGTGAAGATCAGATCTAGATGGTTTCCAAACTTGTGGGTTGCTGATGTGGAAACCTGCTCGAGGAGAAATGATGCGGTCAGGTTGACGAAGTCAGCAGCCTGTGGCTTTACAATGTGGATGTTGAAGTCACCTAGTACCACCAGGGGAGTACCATCCTCAGGGAAGGATGAAAGAAGCACATCCAGCTCCTCCAAGAAATGTCCAAGCTGACCTGGGGGACGATATATAACTACAAAATGACTTTTAACAGGGTGGGTGATAGTAACAGCGGGTGGGTGATAGTATATCAGACAGTTTACATGTTCAGGTAATTTATTTTATTATTGTACGTTTTGCCCCTAGTCATTTTACCTCAACTATTTACGTTAATAATAGCAGAGGTTTATGGGTAAAATGTAAATGAGTTGCGCCCAATGAACTTGTATGTTTTAATTGGTCAGTGCATCGGATTGGTTGGCGCTGCGCTGCCCATTGGTTGGCGCTAGGAAATTGAATCGCGCAGATGACATGTCAGCGCGGTGCGAGCTCTGTAATAACCCGCTGTCTCGTCCCACTTATGGATTGTTTGGCTTCCCTTACTAACGCTCAATTCACGCGAATCACACCGCAAGTAGGTGTAGGTCTATCACCAGGGAGTCAGTCAAGAGAGAGTTAGTACACTGGTCCATGGCACTTAGTTCTCAGCTTTGTAGGTTTTTTTGGGAATGGAACAGTAGATATGCATATCTACAGGGACCGCAAGGATGGTGTACTGGTTGGTTGTGTCCGACCGATTGTGGTGGGCCGGTCTGAGCAAAAATGCCAGCACCCTTTTTTTGTCCTAGTCCAGCCCTGCTCAAGAAGGATACGAGAACTCAGAGCGGAGAGAAACACAAGATAACACTTACTGTTCTAGTTGTGTTTGTTTTTAATCTGTACTGTATCATCATACATGTTTTACAGGAGACTGCATGGAAGAAATAAATCAGTTCAAGCTTTAAAACTTGCTTTGTTCTGTATTTAAGTTCTAGTTGTTTAAACCGTAAACACAGCAAATACGATAACTGCAGAACGCAATGTGAATAAAGAGCTAAATATATTTTCCTAAATACTGTTCATAATCATCAAATGTCAAAGTCTGGAAATACAGCCATTAAGCTCTCACACAATCGTTTCTCTAAATGTCCTCGATATCGGTTCTTACGAAGTTCATAACAAAACCAGAATGAAGAAACATTCGTCTTTTACAATTATGTCTTCACATATGATCTCAGGTGAAGGACACAACTAATGAATGATGTGATTTTAATGAGGTGTTAATGATCAGTCTAATGCTGAATTAAAATCTTCATAAATCCAGGCTGAGTTTGCCACGTTTAGCCTAAATAATAAGACAGATAGCTTGCAGACAAGCAGCTAGGCTACTATTCTTTTTGGTAGGTAGGCATTAGGCAAACTAAGCTACATGTCTGCTGATAGTTAGTTTCTCAAGTTTCGTTTTAGCAAGAAGAATGACTGATGGAAGTAATGATTCACATTAATGATTTTATTCAAAATGGTTAAATGCCTAAATCCTTTCACTATTTTGGGTATTGTTTGAAGCCAAGATGCCCACTGAAAAGAGGCGGATTCAGGAGAGATCATTCAGGAGGCATTTTGATAGGGATAGTGATGTAGGGATGTTTATGACTCAAATTTTTTTTTTTAAATTTTCCTTTTCCAATCCCTCAAAATTCGTGCACGTTCCTGCTTAAAGCATGCTAGGTGTATTTTTAGACGAATACAGTCGGTGTTAGAGAATTTATAAAGTTTGGAAGAAAGAAAGTCTATATGTATTATAACTTAGAATAAAGAAGTTCATATAAACCTAGGGTGCCTTGAGGCAGAGTAAAACATGGTGTTTTGCCTCTGAAATATCCCTTTTACAGAGACGTCACAGCCACCGGTGATTTAAACAAGGGGTGCTTCTATATATCCCTCCTCGTCACCTCGCTCCTCTCTCCTCCATCCTATGACCCGGAAACCGATCGAGCTCAGTCATATTGAAGGACATCTCAATTCTCTAATTGCACCGGGAGGAGTCGAGGATCGAGGTGTATCCTATGTGGACGTTTTTTTATTGCATAAACGTGACGCAAGTATAAATTCTCTTCCCACTTCGCATCTGCTCCAAGTGCTAACCATGGCAGAACATTCAAACACACATAAATGTGAGTATTAAGCATAATGTTATTGTAAATGTGTGTTCTTTTTTTGATAGTGCCTTTAATTTCGATATGATAAATAGGGAATAGAGAATGATTTTGATTTAGGCCTTGATTCGTTTTAATGTGTTGATTACACAGTATATTTGTTTATGCCGGTTAATATGCAACATTATTATTTGAAACTGCTTCACTGTGGTGTAAAATTCTTTCCTACAGGGACTGACGAGGAGACTGAACAGTTCATTAAATTGAGGATGGAGCTGGATTCTGACTTCACTGGGAAGAGGAACAGTGCCAAAAAAGCCTGGATGTGAGTTCTGTTCCACCAGTATGCATGGAAAAACATTTTGTTTTCACTTTGTTTGATAAATGCAGTGAGGTTTTAGATAATATTTATCATAATATTGTTACACTATCTTTGTCTTTGTTTGAGTGAAGAATTTGTTGATTTTTATTGTGTAGTAAATCAACAGTGAAAGTGGTATTTTGCCCGACAGTTTAAATTGCATTTTATGACTGTGAAATCTGAAAGGATCCAAAGATCAACCGACGTTAAATGAATTTGTAAACATTATAGTCACAAATAATAAGATTAACCGCATGCACTGTTGTTTTTCTGTATTTTTACCAGATTTACTAAATAAAGTGACAAAAACAAAAGACTTACCCTGATGCATCACTGCCATCTGAAATATGATATTTAATGTGATAGTACACCAGCTGTGGCATGTGTTTTACATTCCTTTAACAGTTTCCCACAATCCCCTTTGGTTAACACTGTTTTGAATAAACTGCCCAAATACAGACCGTGTACTAACCGTAATGCTAGATATAGCCGAAGTGACGCATACTGAAGAATAGACAAATTACTTGTGTTTAACCAATAAGGTGAAGTTAGGACGAGACGACACATAAACCTGCCCTTAATATTACCTCAACCACTAACCAATGAGACGCGTGGAGAGCGATATGTAGCACCGCCCCTGCATCCTGCAGCCAGGAAATGGGGATTAGAGCCCAAGCTTCAGCTGGCGCTGCGTGTTCAGCTCCTCCAGTTTCCACCTCAGCTCACCTCCAAAGATTAAATAAAATAACATAAAATGTGCTAAAGGCTTCTTATTATCTGTGTTTCTTTAAAAATTTGATCACTGTTTTGATTATAGACGGTGTTCCAGGTAAATCCAACATGTTGTTCAAAGTTACAGAGTTCTCTGAAGTGTTTCTCTCTCTTCAGCATACTGCCTACATGCCAGAAGTACATGCTTCACGGTTTCTGTTTCCATACAAAATGGGCAAATTCCTGTCTCATGTTTCCCTATTGTGCGTAGTCCGCTAGGCTCACATGAGGTTGGAAACACCTGAACCTTATACGTCAGTGATTAAACTAAGTTTGTGATTGGCCATGGACATTACAATTGACCAAACGAGCAATATGGGATCTCATAAAGCAGCACAGTAGACTGTTTGTGCACTAGTAGCGTATCTTTGTACACAATGGCGTTTTGCAAAAGCAGAGGAAATGAACTTGTTATTCTACTTGTGTTTACGGTCAGTACACTCAGTACTTTAATACACTGCAGAAGTTTGTCTTGGACACAAACGACTAGTGATGAAGGGGAAACGTTATCTGATATGTCAGATCAAGAGACACTTTATGACCAGTTTGCTGATTTTGACAACCCCATTGATGACGACACCTTCTTTGGTATGTAATGTACTTGTGTCATTGTAGTGTATATGGATTCAAAAAGGATTTAAATGTCGTTTACGAATCACTTGCAATATATTGCAGATGAAGCTAGTGATGAAGGGGAAACGTTATCTGATATGTCAGATCAAGAGACACTTTATGACCAGTTTGCTGATTTTGACAACCCCATTGATGACGACGCCTTCCTTGGTATGAAATGCACTTGTGCGTCACATGTAGTGTTTGATAATTTTAAAAGGATTTAAAGTCCGCGTGAACCGGAAGTTGCAGTGGTATTTACATCAGTATTTTGACACATTTCTGAGGGAAATGGAATTGTGACCCAATAGACATTGTCATTTGATTTCACTGGGACTTTAAATGTCGGTTATGAATCCCTTTCAATGTATTGCAGATGAAGCTAGTGACGAAGGGGATAAAACGTTATCTGATATGTCAGATCAAGAGACACTTTATGACCAGTTTGCTGATGTTGGAAACCTCATTGATGACGATACAGTCTCTGGTATGTAATGCATTTATACGTCATTGTGTATGTGGATTCAACAAGGATTCAAATCTGTTATGAATCGCTTGCGTTGTATTGCAGATCTGCCGAGAAGCACTGTAATGCAAGAACCATTGGAAGGCTCATCTGAAGAACCCTGGGATGCAATGTCTCCAAAGCTGAAGTGTGATAAGGATTTAATGAATTTGCAACTCTTTGGTTCTGGTGTGGACCAAGTTGAGCTTTGTCGAGGTAAGTTGAGAATTCCTGTTTGGCTTTAACTTATTTGATGCCCATCACTATCAAAAGACTAACTTGTTTGCTATTTTTATTTCCTGTGTCAGTTGGGCTCAATATAGGATGCTAAAATATCCTATTAAATCTAACTGTTGCTTTTAGTTTGGAAGTCGCCATGTTTCCACTGTAGCCCTAAATGGGTGAACTACTCTCCAGTGTGTGTTTTCACTTCTTTGCCGAAAGATATAACAATGACATGTTAGGCCTTTTACCACCATAGTGCTTTGAATGGGAGGGGATGCAGTGAGCCATTAGTTGCAATTTGAAACCTCACCGCTAAATGCGAAATTTCACTGGACCCTTAATGAATCGTGTATCAAGATGAGAGATTTGCAGCATTGAATCTCCTTTAACTTATTTCTCACAGATAGTTCTGCACCGGTTCCTCTTGGCCATTTGCCACCTAACTGTGGACACACTTCACACACTCATGGAGGTCTTGTTTATGCTACACCCTATAATGGATGTGGTGTTACACAAAAGGTACTTATGGTTAATTTGCTCTTGTGTAAGGTTAAAAGCTATAAAGCCAACTTGGATGTTTGTTTTTCAGGGAGGGAAGTATGTCATGCAGATGCAATGGCAAGGAAACCCTGTTTTCCTCTCTTGTCCCATGTCCTAGTCTTTTGTGAATGTGACAAGTGTCTGGATATCTGCCTCCTTGATTTCAACCAGACACAACTGTTCCACCAGCTTCTACAACAACCCAAAAGCAACATTGTCCTTAACATATCTTTCCACCTCTCTGATGTCTGAAATAAAGTCAAATGTAAGGAATGAGTACAAATGTTTTTATTTTTAAATTTTAAAAGCTTGGGTAAATGTCCCAAAACTCATATACGTTTATTCATTTGGCAGACGCTTTTATTCAAAGCGACTTACTAGTTTTTTCACAGTGGCACATTACTGCAGAGCAATCAGGGGTAAGGTGCCTTGCTCAAGGGTCATGAACTGCTGGTACTGAGTTTCGAACCAGCAACCTTCTGATCAGTAACCCTTCGCTCTAACCACTAGGCAGCTGACCCACTCATAATACACTGCAAATAAAAACATAATACCTGCCAAAAACAATGCCAAACCACGCACAAGTGTAATCCACGTGCGGTAGGCGTCAATGTAGTATGGAGCATGTTCTAATGGCCAGAAATGAGAGACTGGGAAGGGACAAAGTAGAAAAAATAAACCACCTTACTAGGCTGTCCCATACACCACCATCCTAGCCCACAGCTAGATTGGAAACATACAGCATCCACCTACAGGGACAAACCAGCGACGGGAAAACGCAACCAAAACCGGAGGAACAACTACACCTACTGCAACACTGGACCAATATCCTCGATCAAAACACCCAGCATTACCGATGGCCTATAAGCCGGTGACCCACTTATCCCCTCTCTCCAATGGTGTCCACTCAGAATAACAAGTACTACCAAGCGATCTTCACATCTGCTCCGGGCCATAGCCATGCACACATGACAAGGAGAGCTCACCCAAACGCTTCCATACACTTGCGATCCAAACAAAGTGACCGGACCTCATATTTTAGTGTCCTCTCAAACGCCTGTTTATAAACCCCTCAAACCATGTACTCCGCCACACCCTACAAGCTAAAGGAGCTAGCTCCCCGGCTACATTGTGTACAATTTGTCCTATTAAGGAATAGTTTATCTTAAAAATCAATATAGTCATACGCCCTATCGTCATTTTTAAGGTGAGATTTTCTGCCTTCTGCAAGTCACAAAGGAAGAGATTATAAAAACAATTTGGTAACCAATAACGATTGTTCACTTTTATTGTATGGACATAAATCTAATGCAAGTGAACAGGGACCAAAGGTTCAAAATGTGTTCTGCAGAAGAAAGTCATACAGGTTTGAAGTGACAATCTGGTGAGTGAATTATGAATTTTTTTCCTTTACATTCTATTACACACATGTGGCCATTTTAGTGTAGTTCAATAAGATTCTGCACACCTAAGGTGTTCCAGATCTTCCGACCTAATTACAGTTCCATATCACTTCGCGGCTGCGTATGGCTGTGAAACGTTGTTTGCGGAGCAGACAGATGTCAGTGATTGTGACCTATTGTAAAGTCACACAGTGTGTAACCTCCTGTCGCAGATCCATCATCCAATGTGAACACTGCAGCACGATACATAAGTCACAATAAAATAGATTTTCATACCATACATTTTGCAATAGATTTTTACAAATAAAAATGTACAAAAAAGAGCTGAAAATACAACTTGTTTTTAACATCCCAACACTCACATACCAGTAGACACCATTAAAGCTTCATTTAAACCAATTCCTATTATGTCTTTTTTACCATAATGTTAGTTTGTGCATACTTTAGATTGCATTTTAGGGAGACATCTCGCATCATTGAAATCACAATGAATGCATGTTACATGAGCGCTGAAACATGCATCAATAAAATCAAAGTGCATCCAGGTGGCGGCTCTGGAAGCTGGTGTGTCATGCTGGCTCCCTCTTGAGACATTGGCCATATGCACTGTATGTGATGTCAAAACAGCTTTCCTGTATCTCAGTGGTAAGAGCATTGTGTTAACAGCGCAAGGTTGTGGGTTCGATTGCAGTTACTTATGTATAAATGTAAAGGATAATGCAATGCAAGTCGCATTAATGTAAAACACAATTTAAAGAAATGGTTGGACTATTGATACACTATCATGGAAGATTTGCAGAACCCTACATTATATACAGACGACAGAAACTAACTGAAAATCGACTGGATTCATTTATCATCAATTTGAAATGAAACAATCTCTGAATTATTCAATTCTGTTTGATTAAAAAAAACATTTAATTCAAAATAATTATTTATAAATGTGATGCACTAAGCAACTCTGTTAAATCATTCAATAACCTCTAAAGGACTTTGATTTGACCGGTTACAACAAGACCCTCAGGTTATAAAACTGTCTGGTGTTTTAAATCACAGAAGTTTTGAGCTTTTAAAATCGATATCAAATTCTGCCTATTTAAAACACAAACATCTGTTTTGTGAGGACATTTCCATGAGAGTTTAAGATATCAGCATAATGAAGGAGGTGAAAATGGGAACTATGGGTGTAGAATAGAATGACAGCTGTTAACACTGATGTGTCTGTTATACTGAAACAAAAAGAAAACGTTCATGATCATCAGCAGAAGACCGGCAGCTCTATTAACACCAATGGATGTGTTTTCACTGTTAGGCTAATAACAGATAAGTGACAAATGTGACGTTAGGCAATTGAATCTTATTTTAAGTGGAACAAAAACACTTCACCAAATTACAAGCCTTTCCAAAAACCACGACAGTAGTACAAACAACTTACACTTGTCATTGAAAGTTGATCTTGTGGTTTCAAAGAATCGCTCAGATAAAGAAGGTCCAGGTGTCAAAGAGATAACTTTATTTGTTCGAATCAAAGAAAGTTTAGATCTTCCCAAAGCATCTGAAATGACAGTGTTTTCCAGCCCATAGTTATAGTGAAACTAATGCAAGGGGGGTTTCTGTTGTACCAATCAGATAAGTTCCTGTTATCTCTTATTTTAATACCCAATTATTCTGCCTCGCCACCAGTAGATCCTAGGCAACAGGATACGTTTATAATCGTGGTCGGCGCATCATTACCTCATGTTTAAAAAGATAAGATACACTGGTCAGAGGTTTTCTGTGCCTCATCCTCTGAGCTTTATTCAACTTTAGGCCTCTAGGTCTTACAGACATCATTGGATTTGATGTTGCTGTAAAAGGTTGAAAAGTATTCTTAAACATGCTATAATGATTATTTACATAAAAATACTTATAAACAGTTATACTGATTGTAACATTGTGTCATTAAATCATTTTCATGAATCATTCGTATGCTGCACAGAAAAACTATTTGGTGAAAAACCTCAAGAAAAGTTATTGTAATATCATCAGTCGACAAATATCACCAGCTCAGTCATAGACGACGGTATTTGATCACTATGGTTACCGCTACTACAGGCACAATTGAGGCAGCTAACAGGTCCTCGTAGGACCCCGGGGGCGGGGCCAGGAGTCGCAGCGGCAGCAGCACACAGAGACTGAACGTCGATGACCGACACGATTGTGAAGCAGTGACGGGAAAATACTGAAGCAGCTGCGGGCCTGTCCGTCACTACTCAGGCTAATGTACATAGCGGACATCCTCATGAATCCTCAGTTTTACAGATGTTTGATGTTTGTCGTCTTTCGTTGGGACAGTGAGGGGCAGATCGGGTCACTATGAGTCTGAGGGGTCTTGTCTCCCCGTCACTATAGTGCTGTCTGCGCGCCTGTATGCGCTGTTTGCTGTGACCGCTTTCAATGAGTCTGTTGACGAACAATGTGACATTTCACACGTTTAAAACTCAACTAATCGCGGAGAAGTTCAGGGAACGAATTTATTATAAGACGCCGCTGTATCGTTTCAAATCCGTTCAGAGAGAATGAACGACCGGCGGATTCTCTCGTTAAGTTTCATTTCAAGGATTCTTGACGGTCTTGTGAACATGCGGAAAAGTGTCATTATTACAAACTAGAATCAACATTATAACGTAACGAGCCTTAATAATACAGTTAAATATAAAGCCTAGTTTCCTTCAGTATAATATATAATATGGTCTTGACATGATGCACCTTTTCTGTCGGATCAGATGAATTCAGAGGGATTTGGTCTGATGTATTCAGAGTTGAGTCAGTCTTAGCACAAGAGATGAACACAAAACACAGGAGCACAGTGAGGAAGATATAACAATGATAAACATATGTTTAGTTCATATATACTGAGACTTAAAATCCTGATTTGTATGTTTGTCCTGAAAGGTTTGTTTCATTAGTGACATTAGCCTAACAGTGAAAACACATCCATTGGTGTTAATAGAGCTGCCGGTCTTCTGCTGATGATCATGAACGTTTTCTTTTTGTTTCAGTATAACAGACACATCAGTGTTAACAGCTGTCATTATTCTACACCCATAGTTCCCATTTTCACCTCCTTCATTATGCTGATATCTTAAACTCTCATGGAAATGTCCTCACAAAACAGATGTTTGTGTTTTAAATAGGCAGAATTTGATATCGATTTTAAAAGCTCAAAACTTCTGTGATTTAAAACACCAGACAGTTTTATAACCTGAGGGTCTTGTTGTAACCGGTCAATAGACTACAGCGCAATATGTTTTCATGATAGTGTATCGATAGTCCAACTGCTACAATCTGTGATATTTAATTGTGTTTTATCGTCATATATGCTACAGTACATATGGCCAATGTCTCAAGAGGGAGCAGCATGACACCAGAGTGGGAAACTTTAATGGAGTCTACTGGTATGTGAGTGTTGGGATGATAAAAACACATCAGTAAGTTGTATTTTCAGCTCTATTTTTGACATTTTTATTTGTAAAAATATATTGTCACCAACACCTGTAAAATTGTGTTTTTCCATCTTAAAAATATATCTAAACTTCGTCATGTGCTGTCACCATCAGATGCAGAGAAGCTTATTCATGCCTTTATGACATCAAGACTAGATTACTGTAATGCACTATTAGGTGTTGCCCTGCAGGCCTATTACAAAAACTCCAACTGGTCCAAAATGCGGCAGCTCGAGTTCTTACACGTACAAGAAAGTTTGAGCATATTAGCCCAGTTCTGTCAACCTTGCACTGGTTAAATATAAAGCATCACATTAACTTTAAATTCTGCTTATTGCCTATAAAGCCCTTCATGGTCCTCACTATTTGAGTGAACTTCTCTTGTATTTCAGTCCTTCACGTCCACTATGCTCTCAGGCGTCCGGTCAGTTGGTAATACCTAGAATTTCAAAATCAAGTGCAGGTTTGGAACAGTCTTCAGCGCACTGTACTGGAGTCAGACACACTCTGTCAGTTTAAATCTAGACTAAAGACGCAACTTTATAATCTTGCATACGCTACAGTATTATAATATAAATATATTCTGAAAGGTTTAGGCTGCACTAGTTAGATCAACCGGAAACAGGAACACTTCCAATAACAACTGATGCATTTGTTGCATCAAAGAGTGCAGAACAGAACTCTACTCTCAGCCAGTCTTGTCTCATTGTCCCAAGGTTACTAGAGCGGGCAAGATGCAGTCCATGCCCAGACCTGACAAAAGCTGTGATAAGAGCTTGACAAAGGACTCTAGAAATGTCCGGCCGCTTTAAGATAATGATAATATTAAATCTACTTATTACTGTCGAGCTTGTGCAGAGGCAGCAGCTTTTGCCAGAGGCAAACTGGAATCCCCTGGTTAGGCCTGGTTTCCCTCTGAGGGTTTTTCTCCTCCAATGGGGGGAGCAGCTAGAATTTTAAAGTTTTATGTAATGAACACTGCATATAGGAATTTATAGTCTGTCTGATATCTGACCTGTATTTTGACTTGCATAACCTTTTATGTTTTGCTTAGAGTTAATGTTTTCTTTTAAAGCTGCTTTGTAACAATGAAAGGTGTAAAAAGCGCTACATAAATATTGCTGACTTGACTTGATATTGCAAAATGTATAGTATAAAAATCTATTGCATTGTGTCTTATCTATGGTGATATATTGTATCACAAGGCTTTTGTCAATACACAGCCCTAATATAATGAGAGCTAAAGTTAGAAACACTGTAAATAATAAGCAGTTGAATATTTATCCATCATGAATAAGACCAAAGAAATTGAACATTGTTAGATGTTTTTATGACAACTGCTCTCACTTTGCTTGGGTTTCTGTAGTTGATTTGTGATGTGGCCGAGATGTTTTTGTCATTTATGTCACACATGGAGATAAATGTTGGTATTTGATATAGTGGACAGCATCTTGGTCAACAATTGTTGTTTTTAGTGATGTTATATAAGTGAAGCTGAGTTGAGTTATTGACAATGTGTCTCTAACATCTCCAGTTCACACCAACAGTGATTGACACCTTCAGTAAAGCTCCTCCTACATCAAACCACCAATAAATACCAGAAAGCAACAAGCAGAAGAATCACTTCAGGTGTAAGAACTGAAATCTTCACACAGTTGTTGGAGTTTGTGGAAGAGAAGCTTGAGAACACGAGAGATCCAGAACTACACACAACAGAAACTCAGAGGACTAAAGAACACAGAGGTTGGTTTCTGTTTTTAAATCTTTATTTCTGACAGTGGAGGAATTATTAAGCTTTCATTTATTTGATAAACCACAAATGCAGAAGATTAGAACTGAAAGTGAATCACTAAACTGCATCAAATGATCATAACTTGATCTGGTTGTGATCTGGTAAAGGTTCAATAGAATCACATGTTTGGCTATAAGGTGACCATCGTTCTGCTTTGAGTTTGTAGAGCACAGCATTTTGACCCTTTTTTCACATTTTCATCAGTCTGTTGGTTTTTTATCGTCTTATTGAAAAGAAAACATGCATTTGTTCTTTTACTCGACTACATGAGACACAGTCTGTTGGTTTTTAGTTGTTATTCTTTCTTTTACTCGACTATATTTTTGGGGGCATCGTTTCTGCTGTACTGAACTTAAAGTGACAGCAGCTTTATAAATCACAGTCTGTTATTATTGTTAATAAAACAACAAAAGACAAAGAAAATCGTCACTCAATGCTCTTGACTGGTGTGACTCTAATAAGGATTGATCTATATTCAATTTATACAGTGAAGACTATGTAGTGTTTTTTCACATCTGATGACTTTTATTTTGTACCTGAAAATGTTTTGCATTGATTCTTGATTTATACTCGATTCATTCAATCCAAACCACTGAGATATCATGACAGTAATTAATAAACATACATTTGCTCTCTGGTTTACACAATGAATAATTTACAGTTTTGTATCTTTTTCTGCTGAAAATGTCATTTCTGTACATTCTGAGTGATTTTTATGTTGTAATTTAAACAGAATAAAGTTAAAATATTATCTTAGGATGTGTTCATCTTACATGGCAAACACTTTTATCCAAAGCAATACTCAGTGCACTGAATGACTGTGTTCCCTGAAAATGAAACTATGATCTTGTCTTGTGATGTTGTTTTGTACAATTGTAAAACTGTGTTTAACAGATAGTTTTGTTCACTTCAGATATGATGGAAGTGAATAAGGACAGTCAAGATGAAGTAAAAGATGCTGATCAGAAACATCAACGTGCACAAAGATTCCAGAAAGTTTCACTGGAAGAAGCTCTGAGAACAGGAGACAAAAAGAGTGAAAAACAGCACATGAGAATTCACACTGGAGAAAAACCACATGTATGTCTACAGTATGGAAAGACTTTTACAGATCCGAGTAGCCTTAAGACACACATGAGAATTCACACTGGAGAGAAACCTCACGCATGTCTACAGTGTGGAAAGAGTTTTACAGCTACGAGTAGCCTTAAGACACACATGAGGCTTCACACTGGAGAGAAACCTCACGCATGTCTACAGTGTGGAAAGAGTTTTACAGAAACAGGTCACCTTAAGACACACATGAGAATTCACACTGGAGAGAAACCTCACGCATGTCTACAGTGTGGAAAGAGTTTTACAGAAACAGGTCACCTTAAGACACACATGAGAATTCACACTGGAGAGAAACCTCATGTATGTCTACAGTGTGGAAAGAGTTTTACAAAAACAGGAAGCCTTAAGACACACATGAGAATTCACACTGGAGAGAAACCTCACGCATGTCTACAGTGTGGAAAGACTTTTACAGCTACGAGTCACCTTAAGATTCACATGAGAATTCACACTGGAGAGAAAACTCATGTATGTCTACAGTGTGGAAGGAGTTTTACAAAAACAGGAAACCTTAAGACACACATGAGAATTCACACTGGAGAGAAACCTCACGCTTGTCTACAGTGTGGAAGGAGTTTTACACATATGAGTCACCTTAAGACACACATGAGAATTCACACTGGAGAGAAACCTCATGTATGTCTACAGTGTGGAAAGACTTTTACACAAACAGGAAGCCTTAAGATACACATGAGAATTCACACTGGAGAGAAACCTCACGTATGTCTACAGTGTGGAAAGAGTTTTACAAAAACAGGAAACCTTCAGACACACATGAGGATTCACACTGGAGAGAAACCTCACGCATGTCTACAGTGTGGAAAGAGTTTTACACAAACAGGAAGCCTTAAGACACACATGAGAATTCACACTGGAGAGAAACCTCACGTATGTCTACAGTGTGGAAAGACTTTTACAGCTACGAGTAACCTTAAGATACACATGAGAATTCACACCGGAGAGAAACCTCACGCATGTCTACAGTGTGGAAGGAGTTTTACAGAAACAGGAAACCTTCACACACACATGAGGATTCACACTGGAGAGAAACCTCATGTATGTCTACAGTGTGGAAAGACTTTTGCACATATGAGTAACCTTAAGACACACATGAGAATTCACACTGGAGAGAAACCTCACGCATGTCTACAGTGTGGAAAGAGTTTTACAGCTACAAGTCACCTTCAGACACACATGAGAATTCACACTGGAGTGAAACCTCATGTATGTCTACAGTGTGGAAGGAGTTTTACACAAACAAGTCACCTTAATACACACATGAGGATTCACTGGAGAGAAACCTCACGCAAGTCTACAGTGTGGAAAGACTTTTACAGCTACGAGTAACCTTAAGATACACATGAGAATTCACACTGGAGTGAAACCTCACGTATGTCTACAGTGTGGAAAGAGTTTTACAGATCCGAGTAGCCTTAAGACACACATGAGAATTCACACTGGAGAGAAACCTCACGCATGTCTACAGTGTGGAAAGAGTTTTACACAAACAGGAAACCTTAAGAAACACATGAGAATTCACACTGGAGAGAAACCTCACGCCTGTCTACAGTGTGGAAAGAGTTTTACAGCTACATGTCACCTTAAGACACACATGAGAATTCACACTGGTGAGAAACCTTTAGTGTGTCATCAGTGTCTTTTGCATGACTTCAGTGTGGAAAGGCTTATGAGTAACCTCAGGATTCCAGGGCTGGACTGGTTATCTGGCATACCGGGCGTCATGGAAGGGGCTTCTGTCAGGTGGCTCCCATCTAATTGCAAAATGGAGGACATGGATTTTGTTGAGAGTGTATGCGCATTATGTGCTATGGAAGGCTGAAGATAGACATATAGACTCGTTGTGAGAATCCAGAATTCTCTGTGTCCCAGCTGTTTCAACATGCAAGGACAGATAAATGTTTTGTCTTAGGGATCTCCATTATGACGGCGTGCTCAGTACACGTTGACCTAACAAATGTCAGATTTATTGTGTTATCTTGTTATTGTGTGAGATGTGCAGATAAAAGTGATATGTTCGTCACTTCCTCACTTATGCATATATATACTGAACCCATCTTTAGTAAACTTTGACTTTGAGTGAACTACACTTCTGTGTCTGTGTCATTCTTGGTCCCCGGTTCCTCTGATTGCTCCGTCTACTAGACCCTTCAATTCATGAAAGCTGTATACCTAGACAAAGAAATCATCTTACACTCGTTCAGCGCTGTGTTTGGATCCATCAAATCCTTCAGAGGCGCAGTCCTTCGTTGTTGTTTCGGTCTGCCTCCGCTCGCTATGTCATAATCACGTCACTATTAGATCAAGCTCCTGGTGGGTAAACGCAGCGGAAATTTTCTCCAAAGTGCAGATTTTCAACTTGCTTGAATCACGCAAACTATGGGAAGCCAAACAAGCCAATAGTGGGACGAGAGAGCAGGGTATTACAGAGCTCGCGCCACGCTGACATGTCATCTGCACGATTCATTGGACCGAGTCGCACAGTCGACTCGTCAGTGCACACAGACGTGTTTCCTAGCGCCACCACCAGCGCTGTGCTCACCAATTTAAACAGTGCAAACCGTACACTCAAATGTACAATAAAAAAAACTCATTCCTTAAAAATATTGACATTGGATCTCTGCTGCAGTCTATCAGTTTTTCCCTACAGAAGACAAAGGAAATCAGGATGAAATGCAGAATCTTTTTTTATTATTATCTTTAATAGTGTACAAGTAAACGGTAGTGTTGTGCATCGATACTTTGAAGAACTGCACATATGTATAGACTCTATAATATAGAGGCTACGAAAAAAGACCTGTGCAAAGCGGAAACTTCAATGACTTCCAATGTCGTAGTCTTGAGGAGCACGTCAACCTCCTGGTAATTATTTCGGACAGTTTACATGTTCAGGTAATTTATTTTATTATTGTATGTTTTGCCCCTAGCCATTTTACCTCAACTATTTACGTTAATAATAGCAGAGGTTTATGGGTAAAATGTAAATGAGTTGCGCCAATGAACTTGTATATGTTTTAATTGGTCAGTGCAGCGGATTGGTTGGTGCCGCGCTGCCCATTGTTTGGCGCTAGGAAATTGAATCGCGCAAATGACATGTCAGTGCGGTGCGAGCTCTGTAATAACCCGATGTCTCGTCCCACTTTTGGATTGTTTGGCTTCTCTTACTAACGCTCAATTCAGGCGAATCACACCGTAAGTAGGTGTAGGTCTATCACCAGGGAGTCAGTCAAGAGAGAGTTAGTACACTGGTCCACTTGCACTGGTACACTGGTCCATGGCACTTAGTTCTCAGCTTTGTAGGTTTTTTTGGGAATGGAAACGTAGATGTGCATATCTACAGGGACCGCAAGGATGGTGTACTGGTTGGTTGTGTCCGACCGATTGTGGTGGGCCGGTCTGAGCAAAAATGCAAGCCCCCTTTTTTTTGTCCGAGTCCAGCCCTGCTCAAGACGGATACGAGAACTCAGAGCGGAGAGAAACATTTCACAGTTGAAGAAACACAAGATAACACTTACTGTTCTAGTTGTGTTTGTTTTTAATCTGTACTGTATCATCATACATGTTTTACAGGAGACTGCATGAAAGAAATAAATCAGTTCAAGCTTTAAAACTTGTTTTGTTCTGTATTTAAGTTCTAGTTGTTTAAACCATAAACACACCAAATACGATAACTGCAGAACGCAATGTGAATAAAGAGCTAAATATATTTTCCTAAATACTGTTCATAATCATCAAATGTCAAAGTCTGGAAATACAGCCATTAAGCTCTCACACAATCGTTTCTCTAAATGTCCTCGATATCGGTTCTTACGAAGTTCATAACAAAACCAGAATGAAGAAACATTCGTCTTTTACAATTATGTCTTCAAATATGATCTCAGGTGAAGGACACCACTAATGAATGATGTGATTTTAATGAGGTTTTAATGATCAGTCTAATGCGGTAAATGCTGCAGAGAACATCTTCAGCTTTACTATAATTATAATAACAATTGATGGAAATCTCAGTGAATCTCATTTGTGATTTCGTTACGGAGATAAAGGATGGGATCGGGGGTCTTACATCACTTTTTGTTCTTTTTCTATGGCATCTGACGGTTGGACCCGCAAACAGTATACGTCCATAATGGTGCGTGACGTCAGGTTAACAAGCGGATTGGATGCCAGGCTCATTAGTATATGAATAAGCATTCATGAGATGCTTTGCATTGACTATTTATGGGTAAAAATGGGCGTGTACAGGGTGTATGAGGTTGATTCACAAATTAAAAAAAAACCAAGAAAGGGTAAAACACACTACATGGTGTTTTATATAATAAATCCAATTATTCTAGTAAATAATATCTAATGTCAGCATCTCCTGGTGGTTTATTTGCTTATTTGCATCAAGTGAATGTTTGTCTGTAAAGATGCGTCTTTAATCTAGATTTAAATTGGGTGAGTGTGTCTGATCCTCGAATAATATCAGGAAGGTTATTCCAGAGTTTAGGTGCTACGTATGAGAAAGCTCGACCCCTTTGGTGGATTTAGTTATTCTAGGTATTATAAAAGTCCTGCGTTTTGAGATCTTAGAGAGCGTGATGGGTTGTAGTGTGATAGAAGCTCTGTTAGGTAGGTAGGGGCTAAACCCTTTAAGGCTTTATAAGTGATTAAAAGAACTTTAAAGTCAATACGATACTTAATGTGTAGCCAGTGAAGGGTTGATAACATTGGGGTTATGTGATGGTATTTTCTGGACCTGGTTAAAACTCTGGCAGCTGCGTTCTGAACTAACTGTAGTTTGTTTATTGATGATGCAGGACAACCACTAATAATTCATGGGATCAGTAAGTAAAGCTTAAAATCATGAGCTTTTACAGCATAAAAAATTTAATTTGTTACATATACATGTTTTAGTAAGTTGATAACTTATTTTAAGAAGTAGATCAAAATGAAAATAATGAAAAGTGTATTAACTTAAATTTATATCGATTTTGAATAAACACTTTTACCTTTTCTTAACAAGAGAAAAGGATTGAGTTGGTGCTACTTGTCATTCTACTGAGCGTCTTTCAAAAGCTGAGTTCAGTACTGAACTTGCCCGTAAGACAAAGGACGAGCGGGAGAAACGGGAGTTAGCAAGAAAAGTGTCTAGGTGAGTATCTTTCTTTGTTTCATTTGCAACATGTACTAACTATATCAGTACCGGTATACAGAATTTGTTTTCACACAGTAAAATTTCAGTTGTAGCTTGTCCTAAGCTAATTCACCGACTGTTGAGTTAGCTAGCATACTTCTAGCTAGCTAGGGTCTTAAGAGCACCATGCTTCAGAGCAGTCTTTTGTGTCTTTTGTTTGCAGTGATAGTGTAGCTTAACGATGTTGGCACTGAACTGCCATTAATGTTTGCATTCTGATAAAGCATGGAGTAAGAAAAAAATCCCATTTCTGTGCAGGTTTTTGCAAGCAGATATCTTAGTTTTAACTCTTGTGTCGTCTTCCCCATCGACCTGCAACTTTTTGGGGTCAAAATGTAAAATAAATCATTACGTTTTGGTCGTCTTTTTCGACACTTTTTTCAAAGTATCTGTCAATAGTTTTCTGCGCTTTTTTGACGTTTTTTTAAAGCTGTTTTTGTCACTTTTCCTGACGTTTTTCCCAGACGTTTTTGTCACTTTTGTCTGTTTATTGTTACGTTTTTCAATGTTCTATTATACATTTTTCTTTACATGCTATACAATTAAATAAAAAGTAGTGAACTTACCAATTAGTTATTTTGTGAAGAGCGTTGTAGGAAACAATCCACGTTTTTAGTTTTAACATTTGTTTAAAATAAACCCAAATTTCTGATAGAAACTTTTTGAAAAAGGGTCAGATTTGACCCGATGACAACAGGAGGGTTAAAATGAATTGGATTTGTAAAATTTGCAAATTTGAAACACCAAGAAGGACTGATCTCTTAAAACATTATAGACTTAGACATGGTAATGGTGGAGAATTTCTCCCGTGTCTTTATTGGGAGTGTTATTGCTCATTTAAAACATGGGGCAGTCTGCGAACCCATCTTTCTAGAGGCCATTCAACCTGTGAGACAGCGACACATAGAGATGTCCTGTCTTTTAAATGTCCATGTTGTTCTCTAAACACTATCTCAACAGAAAGGGAATACTTTGAGCACATTGGCCGTCATTTAAAAAAACAGGAAACTGTGTCTTGTGTTTTTGAAAATTGTCCTTTCAAAACAAACATTCATGGAACATTTGCCTCTCATAGGAGCCGGAAACACACACCTCATTCACTGAATGACTTCAAGCCTGAGCTTTTGCAGAGGTTTGTCAATCCTTTAAATGTAGGGGATGATCCTGTTGTTGAGGAGGATATGGAGGGTGCAGTGAGTGAAGATCCTGAAGATCAAGAAATTGGACCCTTGCCTAACTTAATTGAAAATAATTTAGCCCACCTGCTCCTGAAATTGGAAAGTATATTCAATGTACCACAAAGGTGTGTTGATGAGTTAGTGGAAGAAATGCACTTTATTTCTTCATCAGCTTCAGGTCCTATTTTAAAAAATATTTTAGAGTCATGCTTAAAGAAGCATAATTGTGAGGTTGATGATTTGATAATCTCAGAGATGGTGTCAGACCTGTGTGAGGGTAACCCAATTACATTAGCTCTGGGGAGTAATGGTCCTTTTGCCACCTCCTACAAAAGAAGAGAGTATTTCAAGGAGCATTTTTCTGTGGTGGAACCCGTAGAGTATTTACTCAGTGCCAGGGAGCAGAGAAGTTTTCAATATGTACCTATTTTGAAGTCCTTACATGAGGTCTCGAAGAAAAAAGACATTCAGGATGTGCTCACACACAGCTTTGAAGCAGACAGCAGTTCTGATACTCAGTACAAGTCATTTCACGATGGCACACATTTTAAAAACAACACATTACTATCAGCAAACAATCCATCTATTTCTCTTATTCTGTATGTGGATGATTTTGAAGTATGTAATCCACTTGGCACTTCTAGAAAAAAACACAAAATCACTGCTGTATATTGGGTTTGTGCTAATGTGCCACCGTTACTCAGATCCTCACTGACATCAATCTACCTTGCCATCCTCTGCAAGGCTGATGATATCAAAAAGTTTGGCTATAGTGCTGTTTTACACCCACTACTAAAAGATCTTGCCAGCCTAGAAGAGGATGGACTTTACATTCCTTCATTAGGCATGCGAGTTAAAGGTACTGTGTATTGTGTTGTTGCAGATAACCTTGGTGCCCACTCTATTGGAGGATTTGTGGAGAGCTTCTCTAGTACACATGTCTGCAGGTTCTGTCTTGGAGAAAGATCCCAGTTTCAAGTAAGTGAAGTTAGAACCGGAGCGTTTTGTCCTAGGACAATACAAGAGCACAGGGTGCATGTTCAGACAGCACAGGGAGACAAAAGTGTGTCTCATTGTTATGGGGTAAAGAGACAGTGTCCATTGACTGAAAAGCTGAAACATTTTGATGTTTTATCTGGCTACCCACCTGATTTGCTACATGATCTCTTTGAAGGTATTGTACCTTTAGAGTTAGCACTCTGCCTAAATACTTTAATAAAGAGGAAGTATTTCACACTTGATGAACTAAATACATTAATTAAAGAGTTCCCATACAAATGGACAGATAAATCTGATGCACCACAACCAGTTCCATTGACTTTTGCTGCAAAAAAAACGGTTGGTGGGAATGGGCTCTGCTTCGCCTCCTTCCCCTGATAGTCGGAAAAAGAATACCAGAGAGTGAACCCACATGGCAAGTCCTTCTTAACCTTAAGGACATAGTTGAACAAGTCCTTTCTTCTGTTCATACAGACTTCACCATTTGTTTCCTTGACAGCAAGATTTCTGAGCATCGGCACAGGTTCCTGGAGGCTTTCCCTCAGGAACGACTTATTCTGAAGCATCATCTTTTAGAACACTACCCACAGCTGATAAAGGCCTTTGGTCCACTTGTGTCTTTGTGGACTATGCGCTTTGAAGCTAAACACAGCTTTTTTAAGCGTGTGGTCAGGCATACCCACAGTTTCCGAAACATTCTGTTGTCTCTTGCAGTGAAGCATCAGTTAATGGTTGCATACCATCTACATTCCAGTAAGATTGTTGAACCGTCTCTACAGGTAACAAAACTGTCAACAGTGGATTTGAGTGTGCTGAGGGAAGACATTAAGAACGCACTGGAAACCAAATTCCCCGGTGTGTTATGTGTCCAGATGGCAAACACAGTTTGTTACAGTGGCACAAGTTACTCAACTGGAATAATCTTTGCACATGGTTCAACAGGTGGTCTTCCAGATTTGAGAGTTGATTCAGATAGCTGTTGTGAATGGGAAGGTTGGCTTCATTGTGAAATGTTTAAATGCATGGTATATTGAACATCTTAGAAGCTTGAAAACA